>CAAKHB010001065.1:84882-105920 GCA_901007665.1 Aeoliscus strigatus
CAGGCTTCCTTGCGGTCTGTGCTTCATAAGCTCCTCACTGCTGGACCTGCTTTCAACATCACTGCTCTGCTCTCAGCTGCTCAGCACTCCAACCAAGGTATGACCTCCACGCCGTTTCCCACCATCTGCTACCATCTACTTCAACTCATGTTTTTGTCCCTTTTCTCATATATCCGTTTGACCAATACTGTCCAAACCCCAATATGTGATCACTGACCTTCATTCAGGGGCATTTCATACAGTGTGCATATGGTGGGATGGATGTCAGAACAGAAAACATATCCATCACAAATCTGCTGGTAAAACTAGAGACACAGGTGTTCATTTGAAACTTTGTTTGTCAGTCACATGACACTGACTCACAACAAAGACTTGTCTGTTTTTGTGAGAACGCATACTGCTGATGTTGTTACCCTCATCAATGCCAGCAGTTCATATTTATATATCAGTGTTAGATTATTTGTTTACTGGAATATCCCTGTGCCATCTGACTCCTTCAGCCCAGCACTCCAGTCAGTCCCCTGTGTCTCTGACATCAGATGCATCATCACCACGACCTTACGTCTCACCACGGAATGGCACACCACAGGCCAACCAGAAACCTCTGGCAGGTGTCCACTCCGGCAGCGTCACATCTTCACAAAGCAGGGTGAGTGCTGTTGTAATGGCTGAGACAACACACACCCACTGCTCACAGCCCCACTTGAATGAAAGAATGAATGAAGCGTACCTTCAGTACCAAGCTTCTTCTCTTCTGCTGGCATTTTTTTTCCCCCAAAGGTCCTTGTTAATTCCAACACAATCAGAATATTTTGTAGACAAAAGGGCCACTGGGTCATTTAAAGTGAAAAAATGTGACTGTTTTAAATCCATTATAGTATATACAGATTGTACAAACATGTATTATAGAACTTGTTGTATTTCTTGTTATGTCTCAAGAGGGGGGATTTTAGAATGTTTCCCTCTAATCTCCCTGCTGCCACTATTTTTACTTTTTATCATCTGTTGACCACCTCTGTGTCTGTCTGAGGTCATATTTTCTCTACTCTTCAGGGCAGTATGTCTTCAGGTAAGCAAGGCTCAGCCCCCCAGGTGCAGACCGCTGAGAAGCGTCCAGAAGACCCCAGGACTTTTCAGCAAAGAAGGTAAATTTGGCAAGCGAAACCGAACCCAACGATTTTGTATTCTGGTGATGAATTGGTGGGTTGGAACTAAAGCAGACTGATGCAGATTTTAAATGTTTTTTAAGGTTTCTAATGAATCATATCTATATCTATATATATGTGTGTGTGTGTGTGTGTGTGTGGTGACAGTAGCAATGACTTGGTTTCTGTAGGATTCCATGTTTAAACCTAATTTTGACCATGTGGTAGAAATCTTACCAAATAAAATAAGAAGGTGCCAATAGCGAATGTTCATGCACATAGTTAATCAGCTTTGTGTGCTCCAGCAGTCAGGAGATTCTCTGCGCCGGATCAAACGGCTCTGGTGCTGCTTTACAGCCCATCCCCTCAAGCAGCCAGTCTGACAACCCCAGCACCTTCACCCCGACGCTGGCAGCTCATTTTGATGAGAACCTCATCAAACATATCCAAGGATGGCCTTCAGAGAACACTGAGAAACAGGTGGCGTCCTCCACACTTGAAACTGCAAACAGTTTTAATCAGTCATACTTGTTTCCCTTGGCTCCACATTTCTTTGACACATTTTGTTTATACTAGTAAGCCCTCATTTCTGTCTGTCAGGCGGCTCGGTTGCGTGAGGACATCCACAACATGGGCAGCCTGTACATGTCTGAGATCTGCACAGAGATGAAAAACCTTCGTTCCCTGGTCAGAGTGAGTGAAATTCAGGCCACACTGAGAGAGCAGAGGTGAGGCTAAAGGCTATCTTTGGCTAGAACTGCACATGTACCGTTATCAATACAGGTGTACACCATTATGTACACATTCATTTATTTTATTCCAGAATCCTGTTTCTGAGGCAGCAGAGCAAAGAGCTGGACAAGCTGAAGAACCAGAACTCCTACATGGTCTGAGGACTCAAGCAGGCAAAATAAATCTGGAATGGATGGATTAAAGTAATGTTTAAAAAAGAAAATGACATGGACAGCCACTGGCTATTCTTTTTGTAAGAGCAACAGAGAAACAGCTGTCAGAGAATAGGCTCCTCATCCTGAGCATGTCTTTTTCTGTTCTTTTTTTTTCCTCAAAGTTTTTCCACATGAATTGCTCTCATTAAAAGAAAAACTCAAGGTTCAACAAGTTGAACACTTAAACCAGTGGACACAGGACCTAAAGCACCTTCTCGGACTACGATCCTTGGATTGTGTGTATTGTATTGGGTTATCTTGTTTTCTTGTGTGTTTTGATGTGTAGATGTCGGGATTTTTTTCAACTCATTCTTGGTAAACTGATCTTATCCGATGACCATCTCATAATTGGTTTAATCAGTTCTTGGTGGGTTGGAGGTTTCTACAAAAGCGCCGCTCCTTCACCAAACCTCTGAAATGGATCTATGGTGAGTCGTGCATCGACATGTATGCATTCAATGGCAGTGATGTTACTAATGCTGTTTTACTCAATATACTTGTGAGCCATCCCAGTAGTTTTACACATAATGACATGCGATCAATTACGACCTTTTGGCCAGACCGCTTTGAAAAGCTGTGCTCTGAGTTGTTGGAGAGAATCTGCTTCATGGTTCCAGTGGTACACATTCACTGAGAGTTCATGGCAAGTTATTTCAAATACACTCTGGACATTTCAAAGCCATGAAAATATTGTCGGACCTAGGTTATCTGCTAGTACGTATGGGGTTGTATTCATTTGTCACCGTGCTGGCCATTCTTTTCCTTTCTATTTCTTTTTTTCTTCTTGTTTCTACTTGTTCTTCTCTCCAAATCCACTTGGGGATATATTTCATTCCTTTTTGTGCTGCAAAGTATTTGTTTAAAAGAGTAGAAATATGACTGAATTTACAGTCATGTAATTTATTGTTGCCCACGATTGCTTTCATCCTTTTTTAAAATTTTATGAAAACAAAACTTTTGTTTTATTTCCTTTTTTTTTTTTTTTACTAACTGACTTTAGCCAATATTGGCTTCAAGAGGTTCATTCGTGATGAAAGGGGTTTACTTTTTATATAAACAACAGATCACATCGACCTGCAGTCAGACACTTACACACCCACAAAGCAATTTCAATTCTTTGTCTGTCGGCTGTTCTTTTCTTATCTTTGAATTGTTTCCACCGGATCTGATGTGCACACTCTTTGGGGGGTGGGTGGGGTTGGGGCTTTAAGGGCTTTGTATTCCATAAAATGCGAGAATAAATATTATACCACACCTGCTTACAGTTCTGTTTCAGCCTTTCATCAGGCTTATGTGTGCATGTCCCCAGAAATCTGGCAATTTTGTCTATTTTAATGAAGGAAATCACATCTAGAGAAGTAGGACCGTGCAGTTTGCCAGTGATGAGTAAATTTGTTCTCACTGATGTATGGTGAAAACCTGCTTTGAATCCAGAGGACTGCTCCTTCAACTGCCCAGTAGATGGTGACAGTGAGCAATCTTATCACGACAGAATCAGAAGTATTTATTAATCCCATGGTGCAGTGAGAAAAGAAAACTTCATTTATGACTTGTGACAGATTTTTATCACTTGCTTTTGAAATCCCAGTTGACACCAAATCTCAAAAATAAGATGTGACCTATTTCAGTGACCTCTGTGCCCGTGAGGTCACCTTAAGGAATTTCCCTTTGGGATAAATTCAGGGAATCAACTGGTACATTTAGAACAGAACAATGTGCTGCTGATTCTCCTCAGTGCAGACCAGATTCATGGACACTTGCACCTTTCAAAGTACAATTACCAGGGAAAACCCCTCTCTGGATTCTTGGCACCTGCCTCCCTTCTATTACTGGCGTCTTGAAAACACATCTGGATCATCCTAAATCAGATGTGTTGCGGCCCCTAGCTCTCTGTGTTTATTGTGACGTGTCGATCCTTTCTCTTTTGTGTCTCCCTCGGGGGCCAAAGCGCGCCCCTCCGGCAGCGGGTCGTTCAATCAGCTGGCGTCTGTCAGCAGTTGGTGCCAATGGGCCATTTGGGCGGAATTGCTGCTGTGCGCGTCCCCTTGATAGTATTACTCCCTGATAGTCGAGGGTGCGTATTGCTGTTGGAGTAACATTTTCTTGTGATTGAGTGACTTTATTTCTTGGGCTTACTGTTTCTGTTCATAACCTTGGGGCAGGTATTGGTTTGGTCTTTTTGGTGAATAAATACCCCCCTTACACGTGCACTTCAGGTTTTTACTCCCCTCATGCCTGAGAGCAACCAGGGAATGTAACAAGACATCCCTGATGAATTCCAAACTGTGCCAAATGTATGAAATCTATGGCCCGGGGGAGACGGCCAGGAAAGGATTCTGCGCTTGTGGTGCTATTGCAGAGCATCTCTTTCACTGTGTGTTTGGCTGCACTTGTAAACACAGATGAACCTTTACTGACAGTTCCCCTTTTCTCAAAATATCAAAAATGTAAGGTTTGTACAGTGCAGCCGAAAACATGTCTCATCACTCTGTTATTACAAGGTTGAGCCGCTCTGCCAAATGTCAGCAGGAATTTCAAACCCTGTCAAAGGCACGCTGGACAAGATATTACTCTTTTTGCCCATGAGGCAGCTCAGAAACCCAATGACATTCCTGAGACCATCATAGGCTTGATCACTGTCACCTTACATAACAGCCAATATGTCTCCAGGACTGGTGATGGATAGATCCCATTGCTGCTGCCTTCGATCCTATAGTGTTTTTGCTATATGTAATCTGGGTCAAAGGTCACCTTCATCTTTTCTTCGGTTCTGTGTCTTTGGTTTCTTCTCCTCCAACCAAACCTCAGTCATGCTGCCATCGGTCAGACACTGGGCAGTCCCAGTGTCCTCTGGCCCCTTTCACCAAGCGGTGTCCTTGGGGGACGTGGCTAAACTGAGCTGATTACCTGTCAGTCTATATTTATTGCTGTCGTACATTTATTTATAGTACCCAAGTTTCAGATGAGCCATTAGCCCTGTTTTGTTATTCAACTCCTCGATCAGACCTGCTCCCTGTCCACCCAGCCTTTGTCCCCCTCTTTTCTTATCCCACCCCTCTGGCTTCGCTCCTTACTTGTCCCATCGTGGTCTCCTTGGCTCGGTGTCTGCCATTCCTCTCACCCTTCAACTCACCATTTACACTGCCAACATCACTGACTCCCGACGACTCCTCTGCCATCATCACAGCCGGAGAGCATTAAAATGACCGACCTTCCCTCAAACTGGACTACAACATGTTTACTTTGGTTGACTTTGAACAACTTTTGAAAAATGACTTGATGATCATTGCCTTTCAAAGTTCACGTCGTTTAGACTGTTACAGAGACGTGAGGTGGCCCCAAACCAATGTAGCCAGCAGAGGCTTCTCTACACACCCTGTACACATCTCTACTTCAGCTGGCACATGCTGATTGATGGGTAAAGGTGGGGATATGCAATCCTGTTGCAAATATGTTGTCAAGCTATAAATCACATCTATTGACTAGAATATCTCGAGTCCACTGATGCAACTTCAGGTGCTATGGATGAAGATTAAAGCGACCAATCCCCCTCCGCCTTCTTTAAGGTGCATAACCTTGAATGAAAATGTTGTCTTTGCCAGTGAAAGTCACAACATTCAACATGAGAAGTTTATGGGAGATTCTGCAGTAGAGTGACATATTTTCTGTTAATCCTGACAGTAAAATCAAATTAGGAGAAAAATAAATTTGACATCAGTGTATCACATGTTCACTTCTCTCCCTTTGCTGAACTATTACTGTAGGTTCACCACCAGGTTTTTCAACTAGATGAGTAGACACTGGAGACTAAAGTTAAAATTGCTTTCATATAACTCTAAATGTATTACAGTTTGTTCTTCCGTCTTTAATAGTCATGATTCAAATCACTCTTCAATACAATCAAACGCTCCGTTTCATAGTGATAGATAACCAGAAAATCCAAATGAATGGACTGACAGCTAAACCTATTCTCATCAATGTAAACCTGCTTATTTAAACGTTAGATTGTTTTTATATACAGAAACAGAATCAGAATGACTTTAATATCCCCAAGGGACAATTGAGGTAAGATACAACAGAGTAGCATGGCGTTAAAACAAGACAGGGCATTGACATAAGAATAAGATTTAAAAAAAGAATATACAGTGTATATATACATAACATTAAATAAGGTGATTGGAGTGAGTCTTCTTCTTCTCCTTTCGGCTTTGTCCCTCTTCAGGGGTTGCCACAGCGAATCATCGATTTCCATCTTTCCCTGTTCTCTGTATCCTCTACTCTGACTCCAACTACCTCCATGTCCTCCCTCACTGCATCTATAAACCTCCTCTTTGGTCTTCCTCTCTGTCTCCTACCTCCAACTCCATCTCTAACATTCTCCTACCAATGTATCCACTGTCCCTCCTCTGCACATGTCCAAACCATCTCAATCTAGCCTCTCTAGCTTTTTCTCCTAACCTTCCTGTCTGTGTTGTCCCTCTGATGACCTCATTCCTAATCCTGTCCATCCTGGTCACTCCTAAAGAGAATCTCAGCATCTTTAACTCTGGAGTGAGTGACAGTATAAAATGAGTGTGAGGAGTGGAGCACTTATCGATACATGAACAGAATATATATGAGCACAATTGGAAATATGAGCCTTTTCAGTATTATGACTGTAACAATACTGAGTCACCACAGGGGAGTGCTCTTAATCAGTGGCCAGACATTTGATCCAATGGTGAGGTTTTAGGGTTTTTTTTGTTTTTTGAGGTAATTAATAATTCAGTCATCTATCCATTATAATGAATGTGCAATTCTTCAGACGTCAGATTCTATTACAGATATAGAAGCTTAAGGCCTGTAAATGACAGAAATAAGACATGGTGACTGCTTGCTTCTTCGTAATACACACAGTAAAAAAGAAACTACTAAAACAGGACAACTACTGTCAGATGTCGATCACAGTTCACTCAACTAATGTTCAGAAAAGAAGGTTGGACGTGCATTTTGTCTTTTTGTCTGTCTGTCTTTGTCTGTCTTTGCATTTTGTCTGTCTTTTGTCTGTCTGTCAAAAATTGGGGGAAATCAGGTGAGGATAGAAATTTCCCATTTCCTACTTTATTCCATTTTTACTACATACATTCTAGAATACATTCTCGGATGTTCCTAGATGTCCAAGGACACCAAGAACATGCATATGAACGCTTTTACAGTGGAGTAATTCTTCATTTACTTTGGGTGGGTATTTTTTTTCTGAAAACATGGTCAGGGCTTAAGGGGTTAAATGGAACCAGGTAAGTCTGAGTAAAGAGAACACAGCAGTGTTTCTCTCTGGAGTGTTATATATATTGCTGAAGATGCAGGTTACACTTACAAGCACCTTGTTCACAGTGGATGATTCATAGGTAGACTTAAAGCAGTACCTGAGGTTTTTAACTTCTGTCCAGACACATCAGTGTACCTCAAGTACTGTACTACTTGTAAATCAGCCTGTATGAATTTCATTTCTTTCAAAAGCCTAAAACAGGGTTGTTCTGATCGGTCTGAACAGATGGAAGGGTTTGGAAGATGTACGATTTTATCCAGCAGGTGGCCAAGAACAGCCAACATTTTTGTCTTAGCAAAGCACTGTTACAACGCTGATTATCAATCATCGTACTAAATAAATTTGGAGGCCGTTTTTGCATGGTTCCTCCAGCTTTCATATTGATATAATGATACTGACATTTTCACATCTGCCAGTGACCCAGTATTGAACATGTTGGACTGAGCTGACAAAACACAGCGAAGCATTAATGTTGACTCCAAATGTTCATAATTAATCAGAATACATAGCTGACGAATCCGTTGGCAGCTTGGCGCGCCATTATACGGGAGAAATTAGAGTACTGAGAACGATTTGGCCAATCAGCTGGAGATAATTGCATTGTAGAACTGTTATTGTTTAAAGACGCAATCTAAGTTGCTATGTGGGACTGCGGAGGATTTTACTCTTAGAGTAAAAAGTGTCTACATGTGACCTTTGCTGCTGGTGGCAGAGAGGATGAACGTCAATGATTTGATGTAAAAAATTACAACGGCAAAAGAACAGAGGAGAACATGATGCGGTGTACACTACTACCTATTGAAGAAGACATTCCTTGATCATGTATTAGAAAAAAATATCCAAAGGAACCGAAATCATAATTTTCTGTCCGCTTAAATGGTTTGTTCTGGCTTAGAATGTTTGTCATTATTATTATAAAAGACCTGTGTGAGTTATAGAACGATCACCAGGTTCTGTGTTCTATAAAAAATAAAACATGACCAAGTAAGATAACATATGCTTTCAAAGACAACCTTTGCAGAACGGGTACAAACTACAGGTTCTGACTAATTCAATCAAATATCCTCCATCCAATCAATAAAGACTGGAGAGCACAGACCTCCAGCAGGGTTTTGACAAATTCACTGTAAATATAGATACAAATGTGACCTGCTGCTCAGAGGTATAACTGGATCCATCCAGGTCGCATCCAAAAAAACGTAGTTTCCTTAAGTTGCCAACAGACAGATCAGCCCGAAGCAGGGATGAGGTAACACAATGTCGAGGCTCTACCGCCTTTCTGTCCAGTCGAGTGGGAAAACGCGAGGAACCCAGATTCCTGGTTCCTTAGAATGTCGGTGTGTTCACCATCCCAACAACGTTTTACATAGACACGATAGGGGTCAACAGATCCACTCATACCAGGCTGCCGTCAAACAACAGGTGGATTTCCTTTATCACTGTTGGTTTTAATACCAGACTGTACAAGTTGGACAGTGTACTGTGTATGTGTATACATGTTGGAGGATAAATGCAATATTCATTCAGGTCACATAAATGAATACCAATGACATGAATACCATTTCCATCACCCCCCTAGATTGAAGCCCCACAACCAGTCACACATCTTCAGGATGCATTCAAGATAAAAAAAAAAAGAAGAAAATAGGAAAAAGGGGATTTATTTTAAGGTTCAATTAAAATTTCTGTTCTGTTCTATTTCTGTTTCTATACTAAATGAGCCTTGACCAGCTGTCAGCCTATCTTCTCTCTTTTAGTCCTGGTTTACCATTGGCTGGTTGAAAAATGCTATTTGTTCTGCCTGATTATATCCATTTGCCTTCCTCAACATCTTCCATAAAAAATTCCCCATCTGATAGAGGGTTTCAGTGAGGAAGTGAATGTTCTCGCTGTGCTGATGATAAACTGTAGGTGACGAGCGTCCTTGTGGCAAACAGGTCCCTTGAGGTTTGAATCAGATTGTGATTTGTATTCAGACAAGGTCCCACCGAGGATTTCGGTGAAGCCGAACGAAAAGGCAAAAATGATTAATTCATGTTTCTTTTGTTTGTGTGTGTGTGTGTTTTCTAATCATCTGACAACAATGTGAAATGCATAGTCACACAGAGAGGGTACCACATCAGAAATGGTATTCAGAGTGAGAAAGGATTAACATCTGATCCTGATGGCAAATTACAGGCTTGCACAACAATAGTCTTATGAAACCAGTTTGATTGCATGGAACACTTTAGCAGAACAACAAAACACTTATCACAGTTAGAAGCTACTTGTGAAGACGTTTGACCTGCTGATGTCAACTTGACTGAATAAAATGAGACTTAGCGACGCTCGCTGAGTGGGGAGGACGTTTACATTCATGGAAACCTTACAGGGTCTTCTGTTGTTTGAGTGTGTGCCATTACGTGTGCCAGGGGACATCACGTTCTTCCCCGGCCGTTCTTGAATCAGTATTATTATCAATAAACTGTGAGTGGGCTTCCTGAGTTCACCCAGCAAAGTAAAAAAGTCTCACTGAACATCTGACAGGCTTGTATAATATATAATGCAAAGGGCTGCGGTGCTGACATAAGATCACTCTTTCCTGATCAGAGACGTACGCTGATATTACTTTGAATTTGTTTCTGTTGTCGTTAAAGTGTCAGCTGATACACTCTATTTAGACTGTTCTCATTCACTCTTCAAGTATTTGTACTATGAATTATGTATTTCTCATGTAACCCCCCCCAAAGCTTCTTCTCATGCTAGGACAATGAGGGTGACTCTTGTGTCTCAGTTTGCTCTCGTCCCTCTCCTCCCGTGTCGAGCTGATCCCTCCCTGCTGTCCACCGTGTCACCTTCCTGAATTGAGCTGAGCTGCAAGCGCGGAGACCAGCTGCCGCAAAACAGCTGAATAAGAATTTCCTCTGCAGAGTTATCTCCCACTATAATCAATTTTGATGAACAAAACATCGATACTTCCGTCACTCTCACTTGTGAATCTAGTTCATCAAGCAACGGCACCTTTTTAGTTCTGAATTCATTTCATGTGTTGAACTAAAAAAAAAAAAAAAAGATGTTTTGCTAAATCTTCTGTGTGGCACCTGAGTGTACATGCAACACATACAAATTTTTGCTGGAGTACTGTGCTTACTCAAGGTCCTGTGGCATCTCCTGCTAGAATTACTAACAAGGGACCAAAATAGATTCTTCCAATATGAAGTCGATGTGAGGTGGACTCATGTGTGGATGAATAAATATTGTAAATTGCTATTTTCATCAATCTTCCTCTAACAGACTCCTATACTCGTACTCTAAAGTACTGCTGGGTTACAAAAGAAAATATAACCTGAACTCTGAGCCGTACTTGAACAACAGCTGAAAGACAACTGTGCTTAACAACGACACTTCATTCTTCACGTTGGGAAATTAAAGAAATAAAACTCATCCCCTCAGCAAACTTGACATTGTGATGCTGAATAAATAAAAAGGCCATTACGCTGAAGAATGAATTATGTTGTCCATCTCCGTAGCGCGTCCCTCTAGGTCCTCATTATAGATAATCCTGTCAGTTGCTGCCTATGGAAGAAAATCTGAACTGCGCTTGACTTAATTGCGCTGAGGCCTCTTTTGTGTCTCTGTCAGACATAAATCAATACATTTAAAAAAAAAACAAAAAACGTTCAGTTCATTGTGAGCAGTGCATTTGATGAGGGGCAAAAATGCATTTCAATGCATATTTTGGTCAGACTGCAAAGGGCAGGCAGCCGTTGGTGACGCCTTTTGGAAGGTGGGGAGGTTGAGGATAAAGTTGAAGTTTGACAGAAATCATTGCTGATGATAATACTGGGATGTGATGAGGGATCCGAAGGGTCACAGGAGCGGCAAAAGTCCCAGGATAAATTTAAAGTATTTTATCTAACTTTTTGTATTTTATCTTATTATCTGTATTTATCTTATTCCTCACCCTTCTACTTCTATTACGTTAAAGGAAAGCCACGCACAATTTTATTGTACTGTGTTGGATTCACTGTGTATCCTGTGTAGGATAGACTGGTGCTGGTGTATTATGGGTTTTACAAGGGATTAGCATGCAAAGCAGTAATGTTCAATTGAAATCGGTCAGTGAAATATGAGTAAAATGTCATGCTGCCTCCCAGTGGCCCAGAAAGAGGAGGTCCTCCACGCCAGCCGCAGCCTGCCTCAGAGTATTTTCAGACGTGCACATGCTCCTCTCACATGGTGACCAGAGAAGTTGCTCCGATCATCTCGTGTTGACATAAACAGCTTCAGGTTAAAGTGAATAGTCAGCGGTGTCTCGTACAGGGTCCCTCATACATCAGCATCAGGTGCAGTGACGGTGACAGAGTGTTGCTATTTGAAGAACTCGGATGAGAATGCGTTCTGTCTTATGATGGGCACTTTGTGTATTCTTGCATTGTCTTTGCTTCTTGATATGACTCAACGAAACTAAGAGGATCAATCTTGGGTGCCACATTGCGACATCTTTTATGTCTATTTCCTCTGCCATCTCAGCAGCTGATGTCACTCAGATGGATGGTGGATTAGTATTTGCTCTGTGGAGTTGCTGCGGTGAGTAAGTGTCTTACTGAAATCATACGAGCCCTGAGCGGGTAATTGATGGTAAATTCTGATCACACACATCCAATTTTACATGTGTTCCTTATTTTCTGACAAAACATAAATAGGTCTTAATAATAGGACAGTCAATGCTCTACTTACACACCAGAGCACACATGTTCAAATGATTTATTGACACATTTATTAACACAGCAGGTATGTGTTTAGGTTTATTTATTTTTCAACTCAACATTGGATTTTAAAGTTAATTCACTGTTAAGTAGTGCATCATGGGCAATTAATCACAGTGGTGCTGCACGCAGCTAGTTGCACAAAACAAACTGTCACACACACACACACACACACACACACACCAGGGAAAATAAATCTCTGTCTAACACCTCTTTTTTTGGGGCACCTCCAGCACATGTAATTGTGACCAGAATGAGGTGAGACAATATCACTGAATCATTTCCGAGTGTCTCTAATCCATCTCACCGGTCGCAATTGTTCGGTTTCATTTTAATCAGTCGACAGACATCAAGACTGCCCCTGCAGCGCTGAGCAGACATTGTGTATGTTTCCGTTACTGCTGATGACTACTCACAAGCACCTTTTCCAACCCACTTTAGAGGAGATAATTAATAGCAGGGTAAAGAGTCAGTGCAATATAAGTGTATTTGACAGGGGCTGCAGGTTTTTTACCCTGCTACCATCTGCTGCATGACAGTCGGAACACCATTTGCAGAGCCAAGTAAAAGA
Organism: Aeoliscus strigatus; assembly: GCA_901007665.1. Taxonomy (NCBI): domain Eukaryota; kingdom Metazoa; phylum Chordata; class Actinopteri; order Syngnathiformes; family Centriscidae; genus Aeoliscus; species Aeoliscus strigatus. Next base: position 97,602 of record CAAKHB010001065.1, read on the forward strand.
AGTGCCGCATCCACCTCATTCAATGATCACAGTAATTACACAATATCACCTTTGACCTCGTCTTTATTCAAAGTGACTCTCTTGTTTTGATGTATTGCCTCAAATCACAACCACTAATAAAAGCCATATATCTTCCTTCGTTCTGACCCAGCTTTTTTGCACATCGACAGCAAAATAGATAGATGAGCTTAGTGGAAGCAAGATCTCATTTACTCGAAGGAGCTTATGCACCAGAATCTCTTTGTAGCAAACGGACAAATAAGGGCTGATTAATTGGCCCTGATTAATTCGAACCTGCTGCTGAACTAATTATATTGGCTATTTAATTACACATGAATGCTTGGGTTGCTCAACAAGCAAATATTTCCCTCCGTGGGATATGGCCAAGTCATTTTGACCACTGGTGTGTCGACATCTGAGAGGAGGCTGAGCCTTTAATTTTGTTAAGGACTTGTGAATGAACCTCGTCATATACACACACTCTGTGTTACAAATAGAAAAAAGAAGCCTCTCTGTGTCACTGTTTGCGCGTCCTTTGGCCGCCCCAGTGCAGCAGTTGGACCACTGCAGTTCACTGCTTGTGTTCTCAATGGTGAGTATTGGTGTGGAAGGGCGACTAGTCCCTAACTAATGGGATGTGGCCAACGGGCTGGCAGTGATGAATGGTGCACTAGGCTCTTGCTGTGGTTTTGGGATTATCACAGTGAAGTTGCAGAATTGGAGGCTAAACCGAGCTGATCTATACTCAAGCATGTGCTAAGCCAGCAAAAGCTATGTAGCCCTTATCCCCAACGGACTCTTTGCAATGTGTTGGGCAAGCATGGCAACAAGCCAGTTTATGTCCATGACTGATTTATGTGTGGTGTCAGGATTATAACCAGGGTTGACAATATGTTGTGAAGCTGAATGGGACCAAGCTCAGTGGTGCGTTACATGAATTTAAGTGTGTTTGAATACATCCGACAAGAAGAGTGCATTGCAGTGGAGACTAGAACAAAATGGGGGTGAAAAGGCGCCTTTGTATCTGTGCCAAGATCCTTTCCTGCCACTGGCAGAAGCCCTTTGTCCACTGCCAGAGAGTTATGATGTGAATAACCTTCGCTTGTCTCTCCTTTATTAGACAGCTCATTTCAGCTCATTATCCTGACCTGCCTGTCACAGGATTAGTCACCTTAAGCCGTCCAATTAGAAAGGTGGGCTGTTGTTGTGCATTCTCATCAACTTTTACATTTCAGAATTTCTTACCCTTTGGCCCAGAGGGTGCTAGAAATGGATATCATAGATGACAAGAAATTAAATGTCATGAAAAAGGTTTCCTTAGAGGCATTAGATAGAATGCTAACGTGTATGTTAGCTTATGCTAAGCATTACTCACCCAATGGTCTACCCCCTCCCCCCCCCCCAAAAAAAAAGAAAAAAAAAATCAAATCAAGTAACCTGAAACCTTTACACGGCCAAATCTGATACAATTTGTGCTCACAGGGTTTGGTGCTATGTTCTTTCCTGAACAATTGGAATGCTCTCAAATCACCTTCCATTTTTATGTATCATGTATTTGATGTAATGGCTTCAAGAGGTTGTGTCCTTGAACACTGAAACTCCTAGTTGCTCCACTGATGTGTCATTATCAGTGTGAGGTAGCTGTGGGAAAATGTTTTGAGGACTAAGCTTTTGACCGGAAGGTCACTGAATCATCCCTGGGACCTACAGGAAACATCCACAAACAGCACCTCACACAGCTGAGTTGCCCTTGAGTATGACACCAATGCCCAGCGTGGTGTCCTGACATATTATTGCCCAGATTTCTAACTTGTATGACGACAGCGACATCTTAGTTGTGTTTTAGTCTTGTGTTGTAGAATTCCTCATGACATTTTGTACCTGCCATCTATTTCATATACACAACACTATGAACAGATCGTCCTGGTTTGAAAAACAGGGAAATAGAAAAGTGTCAATATGAGGAGGCTTTAATTGCTAACTCAGCACAAAACTTTAGAAGAACAAGCACGTCCCAATACACTGAAGGTAAACTTGCCATATCTGTCAGAGAAGATGACACCTGAAACTGCACATTCAGTCTCATCTGGCTTCTAACTTTTTTACAAGTAGAGAAACTTTGGAATTGAACAAACTTTGGTTTCTTTTTCAAAAAATGAAACGTGTAATTATTGAGGAAGGTCATTACAAATCTGATATGGTACAGAAATAATGACTTAATGAAAATACAGATCAGTCTGGACTCTAGACTCCCTACTAACATTCTTTTGTTGGAAAACACTATGGCTATTTATGCATGTGTATCTTTTTAGAATATATAATACACTCTAATGGGTTTGTTAATTCCAGTTTCAATTTTGCTGTGAGACACAAAAGAAATTAATTTTGTTATTTTCAATTCACAGTCAGAGATAAATGTGTTTTCAAAGAAGTGGCAGAGCCATGCAGATTAAGTTGTTTTGGTTTAGACAGGGTGTCGCATGGAGCTGAACAGAGGATCGTGATTGTCTGTCCGGTATAAGTATCAGAAACTAAAGATGCATCTCTGACGGCACAAGACATGCTGGTTCACACTTATTCATAGTAAAGTAACGACTTTGAGGAAACGATGCACGAATGTGATATTGAGATATGCTCAAGGCAAAGTCATCCCAGTGCTTAATGACCTCATATCCCACCAAACGCACAGGTAGCCCACAATAAGGCACTGCATCATTACCTTCTTAATTGATTTGTGTTGTAGCCCTTGAAATGATTTGTGAGAAACGGTGTAATTTTCTGGTTGTTCCTGACCAGTACCTGTATATGTTTCAAATGGCAACATCAGTGAACCACGTGCTCGCTCTCCACAGTGCAAAGAGTGATTTATAACGAGGGCGGACGAGAGATCGAGATGTGATGACTTCATTTATGTGGCATTTATCAGGACCGGGGTTTAAACTACAAGGTAGGACAAACCTGTATAAATATTTCCTTATCTATGACCGCAGATTTGACAAAAGAGATGATGTCGTCTACCAATGTCCATTTACCTGTGGGGAAAAAAATGTCAGTGAGAAAAGATCCATAATGTTAGATCCCAGAGGCCTGATACAAAGATGAAGACTCAAAAAACAGCACGTTTAAGGCCTAATGTCCAGCTGTCTGATGTGGTGATCCGGTTCAGTGTCCGGAATTAAAGAGAGTCAGGCAGTGTGCTGAGGACCTAAGGGTTCCTCTGACATGTTGTGTAAGTAGCCAAACCCTTTGATGGATGACTCTTATTTTCTTGTCAACCTCCGACTACCTTTATGTTTATCTTGATATCTTCTTGATGGGCTTTCATTTATCTGTTACAGACTGGACAGGCTGGGAAGGAAGGGGTGTAGAGGAGCGGGAGTGAGGGAACATTGCATCAAGAGAAAATCAGAGGCAGGTGGACAGCGGGAGGAAGGGAGGAATGAGGAGGAGAAAAACCAAACTCTGTGACACCCACTTGGAATTCATCACCTTCATTTGACTCACATAGGCATTCACCTGTATCAAGTTCTCCTGTGTTCTCATTACTGTGAAGGGCTCTAATCTCTTCCAAGTGTTTCTGCTGTATTCATTTGGGTCCTGTGGTTGTTGGTTACTTGATGAGCAGCACATCCCAGCGCCACCCAGGGGAAATTTAACCACCCCATAGTGATTTTTAAAACCTTCCATCAAGTGACATGAAAATATATGAGCATCCTGCTACGGACTTCTACAACAAAATGACTTTGTCCAAGTTTTGAGCCTAAGCGACACAAATACTTTGAACAGTTTATGAGTTGGGTTCTTTATTTCCAGCATGGCCCCTTGAGGTGTCTCATCTCTTTTTTGAGGGGTAGGGGGTCCTCGAGTGTGTTATGTTACACTTTAATAAGAGATGGTTTAAGGTCCACGTATGCCTTGTTAACGTGGAGATCACTTATGGCATGTAACAAAAATATATTACCAAAGTACTGTGTTTGGTATTTTAAAATAAGTCATTCAACACTGGCTTCTACTTCAGTCTGACAAAAGAACATTACATGAAAATAGTAATTCTGAAATTAAGGTTAAAGGTTAACTATGTAGTAGTGTAGTGTGTAGTATTTAAAAAAACAACAAAAAAAAAAGAATGAAAGTGTAGCTTTTCCTGAAAAACAAAAAAAGCAGTTTGAATGAATTATTTTATATTTTTGACGGTCCCGACTGTGTGTTTATGTTTACATGTACAAGCTGACAGTGATTGGTTCATTGTGAGCTGACAGATACGGTCTCTGTGCTCCACACAGAATGAGGCTGTAAGTCCTGCAGCAGCAGCTTCACAGTTATGAATCACAGAGGTAGAATAACCAGAGAAGAACAAAAACCAGAGTCAATGTTGGTGAAGCAGATGCTAGATGGACTCATAGAAAGGATTTCCTTGGCATCAAAACACATGCACATGCCGACTTTTCTCCTTGATTGGTGAGGAGCTAACTCGCTAGCTAGATGTCGGTATTCTGACATTTTTTTTTAACATAGTTAACCTTTCTTTGTCCGAACGGAGGGGAAGATCTGACTTCTTTATGCTAAATGAAATTGAAATCAATATGCCATGTAAATCATGTCCTTATGTCACCTGACGTCTGTGTCATAGTGTATGAGAGAAATAATATGGGAAGATTAGATCAACGAATCTAATTTGATTAATTGTTGATTTGATTAGATTGATTAATCTAATGGACAGATTAATCAGTGATTTGAAATGAAATTGGATAATAAGACAAGTAAGTTTATTGTCAACGTATATTCAGGGATTATAATGTATTTAATGACAATGATTAGATAGAATATGTGACTCAGTTGCACTAAATTACACATGTGAGGGCAACACTTGAGTAATATAAGTCAGAAACATGAACCAGTTTAAGTAAGGCAAATTACGATATCATAACAGATGCGCTCAGGGACGGAAATCCTGGGGCAGACAGTAAAGCTGTCCCCCCCTAGAATAATCATTAATCATTTTTGAACAATGCTGTATGTTGAAATCATAATGTAATAATAATACAGTACCACAATACTGTGCTAATGTGCCTGATGAGGAGTTTATTCACTACATGTGTACGTCTAATATTTGATTTCAATCATATTGTTTTAAATCTGGACATGTGCAGGTGGACTCGGCCAGTGCTAAGAAAAGTCTATGCCTATGCCTTCCTGTCAGAGTGATGTTTAAAAGACAGGCAACAACATTTTTGTCCTTGTCTCCCCCGGAATTATGCTCTAAAATTATTGCCCCCGCCCCCCCCTCCCAAAATGGGATTTTCGCTCTTAGATGCGCTCATATGTGACCTCGACTTATGAACGCACTTAGACTGCCACGCGATGTCTGGGTGGAGATGATGTTCCTCTGAATGACCAGCAGGGGTCACTAAGTGGTTCTCACATCCTCAGGTAGCCTCGGCATCATCTGTCTCAGCTCACAGATATCGGCCACCATCTACTGAGTATCAACTTCAGGATGGTGGGATGATGACAGAAGTGAAAAGTGCAGTCCTGTCCACATGAGGAGTCAATCAGTGTCGAACTCCTTCTTTTGAGTGACACACCAACTACGTTGTTATAAATAGATCTTGATTCATAGTATAGGCTCATATAGATATTCTGCCACAATAGTTTGTCAATGTAAAAGAAAAACTATTTGGAAGATGTGTCCGAGGATCCTTTTTCTCACTGGAACATTCTTTCAGAGACATCAACTTGACACTGGTCTTTCTCTTTTGTACATAAGCTTTCAGAATATGAAGATTTCAGACACAAGACGTTGAATGATACCTAAATGAAATATCAGATGACTGTGTAGAAAGATGCAGAAGATTGTTTACGACTTCCGTTCTAGTGCTTGTTAAGATAAACATCATCTGTAACTCCTCAAGCCAGAATTATTATTATTATTCCACTCTTTTGTGAAATAACAGCAACCATACAATCATATGAAATCATTGTGTGCCTTCTCGGAATGCAGACAGCAGTCAGAAAAAATGTGTTTTATCACAAATGTTAAGGCTGAAGTACAAGGGTGTAGAAAAATGAATAGTGTAGATATGTCGCTGGCTTTGTTTTCAATGTTCAGATCAGTTTAGCTAGGGAGACGTGATTGAGCCAGTGAGAACAAACAGCTTTGACACCTAAAACAACACTGTCGTCCTCATCTAGTCTGTGCTGGCCCTGATCCTGCCAGGTAGCAGCGTTATAAATCCCAGGGAACTGCTCCCTTCTGTCACCGCGTGCTCATCACCTGCAGGATCTATGAGCGTCACACATCCAGAGGAGTCGTTATTAACAGCCTGAGCCCACAGCCATTATCCCCCGATCAGAGAGATGGGTTTGACTGCAGCATCTGTCAAAGATGGACTGCTGGCTCAAACAATAGTTTAAATGCAGCTGGAACTTTGAAGGACACATCTTTATCATCTATTTGTCAGAGATATTGAGTCTTAATTGCACGTCATGCTGGCTATTTTTAGAAATACAATGGAGCGTGATTGTGTTGCCTCATAATAACTCGTGGCAGGATTACAAGTGCATCTTCACTTAATGTGTACTAATTGTTACTGGAAAGGTTTGGCACATTAGTTACGTATGAGATAATGGCAGAACGGCGTACAAACAGGAAGAAGTACAAGAGTAGGTTCATTCTGTGCTGAGTGATGCAACAAGATTGAACGCCACAAACGTGTTTTTTAGTGAATATGAAGGCAGGAAATGAGCGTTTTGTATTTATTAGGGTGTTGAACGGTGTGCCTGCTCAATCACAAATATTAAGGGAGGACAAATTTCCATATTCTATTTTTTGGAGGCAATGCGACCCCCATCTGCTATGGTGATTTCATGCTCTGGTTGCATGGAAGTCAAAATAGAAAAGCCTTCAAAGCTGAAAGTGGGTGTCTCAGAACATGATTTAACACAGGATCAACTTTCTGAACAGACCACACATCTGTGGGAAATTTAAAACTGTTTTTTATCGTGGGAGAAGAGACGAGGATGAGTTTGAACAGACAGTGAAGCAGATTCTGGCATTAGATCCTGACAAGCTGCATACAGAGCTTTTTGTGACATTTTAGTTTGGACACCACTTAGTGATTTCACCTCTTTTTCTTGTAGTTTTTATAGAGTTTATTTAATTAAGGTCACAGTCACCTGGGCATCATCATCATCGTCATCATCATCATCAGCTCACCATGGCGTGCACCAGAAGTTGGATGCTCAGATGGGGACATGTCCCAGGTTCACAATTTTGGTTGTTTGATTTCATGTGACTTATTCATAAGGGACGGTGTACAAATACATTAATCATAAAAACAAATTTGAAGAGATGGATGCAGATTAGCACAGCTAGGGTCCTTGATGACGGTGTGAAATTCAACCCCCATCCTCAAAACACTCTGTGAGAGTATAAGCCCCCTCTGACCTCAAAGACCTCCTCATTCTTCATGGTCCCTCTGCTCCTCCTGCACCTGTATTCTAAAAATCCCCAGGAACAAACGACAGAATGCCCCACCTGATCACTTGAGGACACCACAGTCTCTGGAGCTTATAATAAACTCAAATAACGTAAATAAGATCAAAAGAGCTTGATAGCTTGAGATCTGATATGATATGGTTTTGTATCACCGCTCCTCCAGGACGCCATAAGATGCAATAGCAACACATAATGCAACAAGGCATGGGCCATTTAAGGGGTCAACACCACAGCTGGCATCCGATTCCATTTTTTTGAAAGCATTTTTGCTGAAAGCAAATCTGAGAACAGTGGGAAGTTGGGAGAGTCAGAAACAGCCTAAATGTTTTTTTCTGTATCTTGAAAGCAACAATATATCTGATACAAACCCACAGTTTGAGTTTTGAGCGAAAACATGCTGCAAAATGAATATGGAATCAATAAGTGATGTTCTCAAACTGCAACATTGCTCTCTTGTTTGGCAAAAAGAACCTTGGAGTATCTGCAGATCAATTTTGCTGCGGTGGAATAAAACATAGTTGTATAGGGGCTTTATTAGTTTGTTGACCTTGAATCCTTTTCAGTGAGCTCCACTGTACAGTCCCAAAGAGCGGTGACGCAAACCAGAAGTTGGTTCCTGTCCTGATCTCACCTTTGACATTTAAAAAAACTCGCTGGCCTCGATTCTCTCTGCCAATCACCAATCATCACCACTGACTTTGTTCAAGAAGAACAGGACAACACTAATCACAACTCACCTGTCAGACTCAGAGAGGTGATTCTGGCCATATGACAAACACACTCGCCCGTTGTCCAAGGACACACTTTCATGACCCCCCCCC
>CAAKHB010001065.1:111647-126422 GCA_901007665.1 Aeoliscus strigatus
TGGTTTGTGTGTGTGTGTGTGTGTGTGTGTGTGTGTGTGTGTGTGTGTGTGTGTGTGTGTGTGGAGATTTTTAATGCATATGGGCAAGTTAGTCTTTTACTCTGGAGAAAATATTGGCGAGCTGTCACAGGCTTGATGGATGAATTGGAAACGGATGTCGATCTGGCTGAAACGGAAAGCGGTTACTCATTTCATCTGACTGGTCTGCATCTTTGTGGAGAAGTGAAGGAGGTGTGTGAGGAAGAAGAAAGAAGCTGGAAGAAGAGCAGTGAGTTAGAAGAGCGGCGGTCGTTGGAAGAGGTGGCAGAAATGTCCAATCCATTTTTGCACAAGATCACCAATGAATTGAAATCTGCAGCTGCACATAAAAAATCAGTGAGGCTGAGATTCAACCGATGAAGGAAGGAATGCTTAGGTAGCAAGGTCAGGGGTTAACACCAGGCGCAAGAAGCCAGATATCGTCAGTGAGATGTAGATTCATATGATTATGTCAGCAGAAACCAGTCAGACATGTGGGCTATCGAACAGAGTCGTATTCCTCCACATCGGCCCCTCAGCAATAACCTTCATTGGGTCCATCAACCATCTTCTCTCTCACTTCTTTGACGAATGCAAAGGTCATTTGCGCTGTCGAGCTAAGTCACATTGTTGAGATTAATGTAGATTGATGTGGTTGTGTGCGCGTGCGTGACACCTTCAGCTCATGAAAGGTGACATTTTGAAAAATGTCATTTCTCCTACTTTTCATCAGCTATGCAGAACATACTGTATCTCTGCACTCATTTTATGACATAACCTTTAACAATCTATGTATGTGTCTTTGTGCTGCTGGTCCTGTAAGCCAGTGATTCACATACAAAGTCAAAACTTTGTTATCATTTAGAACGTACTTTTGATCAGCAGTTATGTTCCCGTGGAGTTTGTGAGGATTCAAATCACTAACAATTCATCCGTCAATAAATTCACAAGTAACTTCATTCCAAGGGGTAAAGTGCTGGAGCAGAGGGTCTGATTCAATCCTGGATTCATTCTGAAATGATTGGCCCCTTGGAAAATATATCTGGGGCCCAGACCCTTTTCCTTATGGTGATGATGATGATAGTGTCTTGGATGGGACGTTTGCATCCCCTATCTCGTCTCACAGATGCTACATGACCTCAATGCCTTCCAGAATATATTGCTTACAATGTTATCATTCTGTATTTTCTCTTCCTGATTTTCTGCGTCCGTTCATTATTGTAGCACATTCTGTGCACATAAAATGAACACAGTTTTGCAGTGTTCCAAAATGACCTTAAAGTTAGTATGTAGTATGTAAAGTATGTAAATATTGGGAATGACCACTTAGAAGGCAGCAGTCTGATAACTATTATTTCATACCGTTGCCAAAAACACAATATCCATTTTGTGGCTGTATTAAATGACAATTTATTGTTCTGTCAGCCAGTTTCCCTCCATGTACAGATTTTATAAATCATCTTATGAGACATACATGCAAACTCAGCAACACTAAATTGCTGAGTTACTAAATGTGTACTAACTTTGTGGCCACAAAAGAGAACTATGATCAAAAAAGAGTGAAGTCTGGCTAATGAAACTAGGTATAATGATAATAATTATACATTTATAATAGGGGAGGAGGTGGGGGGGATTTTGCATTGTCTGCAATGGTTTTTTTTTTACCAAATATAAATGTAGATAGATAGATAGATGCAGACAATACATCACCAAACATGAACAACATATAAATGCACACACCAAAGAGCAAACACCACCAGACATCGAACAACAATAGAGAACATCATCATCACACTCAGGAGAAGTGGGTCCGCACAGGGTTATCCATAATATATGTATACATTTCAAATAGAAAAGATCAAGTAGCGTTTTCCTAGATAAAATGTGTCTAACAAACTAACTCATGTGTAATTCTCGGAATAAAACTGACATTTAAGCTTCATGTGTATGTGATTCTTTTCTTGGCCTTTTATGTGTCAACTCACGCTGCTTTTTCTACAGCCTCTATTATAATTGTGCGGGTGACACAGGATAATGTCACCAGTAAAAGATGGAGACCTTCTGCATTCTGCATAATAAGCAAACATTGGTTGCTAACAAACGTTATTAATGAGGTGCTGCATTTCTGCTGCCTTTGCTGAGCTTACATTTCACCGCGTAAAGGTGAGTTCTTGTCATAAGTATCTCCTCCCTGATGCTCTCTACAGCTCTATTTATCCCTTTATCTTCAGTCCAGTTCCTCTTCGTGGGGATGAAAAATGGGAACGAGTGCCTTGGCAGCAGAGAAGATGAAGAGTGTCCTCCCTCAGTGTGTCACTAATGCTTCATTAGACACTTGGTGGGGCCATTCATCGCTGTTATCATGCGGCCAGAATATGCCCTTCTGCCACCTTCTCCTTACACAAACACACATTTATCCATTTTCCATAACTTAAGCAATCTTGTGATGTAAAACTGCATACATACACATGTCTACAGACACAGTCAGATTACTCCTTTGCTTCAGTATTGGTTATTCAGCACTGTTGACACGTCCACCTGCATGTCACGTTCTGCTTTCACTAATAACAGATTTCTACATCCAGTGCTATTCTTTATAATAGTAACTTTTTTTTACTAGGCAGTGAAACCAATTCACCCTTTATCGTGTAGTTCAGCGATTTCAAACCACACCAGTGTGTTGACTCACTGGCTCTTGGATTTGATTCACCCCTGAGCTGGTTGTTGGAGTGGAGTGTTCCATGACTGGCCCTCAGTAGTTCAATAGATCGATTAAACCATTATCTGATGGGGAGACAAATTAAACACACTTTCAGCGCTCATCTCAGTAGTAATTTAAATCTTCTTGGACATTTGCTTGAGGTACTTGTAGTCTTCATTACATGCCGAAAAATATCATACATTCAATAATTTGGCCATATATATGTCAAACAAATGAACAGTTATTTCCACTTTAAGTTTAAGTTAATAAATAAACCTAACTTCAGTTAACAATAAGATGTCTAATGATCTTTCTCTCCAACCTTTGTGTAATGACTTCATAAGGCTCCAAGCTGCTTTTTTACATAGCAAAGAGATGAGCCAGCCATTCGAAAATGTATTCCTTTGTATTTGTATGTGGTCTAACAAACAAAGCAGGTCCGTCTTAGCGTGCCTTGCAGATCATTAGGTTATACTATACTCAACATCAGTTATAAACCATTGCTTTTACTCAAGTTAGATGTAAATAAATTAAAAGAGACCACATTGCCTAAAACATACTGAGGAACTAACATGAGTATTTCCAAGTCTAAATGGTCTTGGGGGTGTGTGCGAATATCATCTCGTTAAAAACGTGAGATAACAAGGAGCTTTGCCCAAAAGTCCACAACAGGTAAAACGTCCTCTGTTGTAAAGATCTGAAACGTGTTAAGATAAGCTGTGACACTGTGTTGTTTGATATTGAATACACAAGTGACGGGACAGATTAATATAAAGTTTACTGATTTACTGATGTATAGAAAAAGGTAGCAAATTGTCTGTCTTCCCTACATCTGTGATTCTTTCGATTTCCACAGTAGGTTTAAACATTTATATTTAACATTTACGCATAAGTGGACCATAACAACAAAAGCCTTCTGAATCTATCTATCTATCTATCTATCTATCTATCTATCTATCTATCTATCTATCTATCTATCTATCTATCTATCTATCTATCTATCTATCTATCTATCTATCTATCTATCTATCTATCTATCTATCTATCTATCTATCTATCTATCTATCTATCTATCTTTTCATATTAATCACCTGAATAAATAAAATGGTCATTCAATCCATCACACATTTTCTTTCGAACAGAAATAGTGGTGGAACCTTGAGTTCAGTTATGGGTGATGATAAAAAGCAGGAGTTTATGAAAAGCTTTTGAACAATTATTTGCTAGATTTAATATTTTGGAAGCATGGAAGATGGCGTGGTATGTATCAATGATACTGTGTACAGAAAAACAAATTGGTTTTGCTGATGTTTTTTATGCCACCCTGTGTGTGTGTGTGTGATTGTGTGTGTGTGTGTGAGTGCACACAGTGAAAAGTTTAGCGTTGTGGTATGTGGGCACATAAAGTATTACAGTATGTGAGCAACAATTTCAGTTTAAGGTTGGTGGTGGCAGTTTTTTCCATATATTCCGGCCAAGGCTGTGAGTAGATGGTTTGAAAGTATGGACATAAGTAATAAGGACACTAATACCGATTCAGCCACAACTCCACACACTCTCTGTCTGGGTCACAGTGTCCTCTCTCTGCTGCTGTGTGCCTCGTTCTGACAGCACCATATTTCAGCTCAATGGGCATCCACTCCCTGTTCTGCAGGGTTACAGAGCACAGCTATAGCATGAACACTGCTTTTAGTTACTTCCAATTGCTCAGTCCATTCATAACACTCAGTGCCGGTTGTACAACATCCCAAAGGACAACAGAGAAAAGTTCTCAATGCTGGATTAGGATTAGTTGGATGATGTGCAACGGCAATGTCAGTCTGCAGATAATGTATCAACATGGATCAACATTTATAAAACTAATCTTTATTATCTTGTGGCAGCAGTTGGCGTGATTTACTTGGGGATATAATTGTATGATTGTTCTGTCTGCAGCAGTGTAGCTTTAAATAACAAATCAAAAACAAGTCAATCATACCTTCAAAGAAGAAGAATACTAATAAACAGTATTAGCTATTGACAGGGACTGTTCACTGAAGCACTCATGGTGTAAAAAGTACACACTGCAAATAGTTGGGCGAGCAGTCCCGCCTTTGCAAGCTGACAGAGCCACAAACCATCCAAACAAGTATACAGCTACAGACCTTACTACAGCCCCCCGTGCCACCTCACCTTAGACGTTATTTCACATTGTCGACTTCAGTGCTAAATATCCATAAGACACACCTTGGGAGAATTAGACAGTAGGGAAATCTATGTCCTTAAAAACACTGTGAGTGGAAGAAACAGAGTATGTCATTTTCAGACCTTTAATTAATTTCCCAGGTTGCCGAGTCTGGAGGCTCTGGGATCCTGAGGAGTAGTAGTGAGGGAAGGATGGAATTAAGTTTCTAGTTTATCTACACGTGATTCATTTATTTCATAAGGTGTTCACCTGGAGCTACAAACTACTTTAAACTTACTGGTATGCTTATTTTTTTGGGAGACATCTCTAAACATGATATGTAATCCTTTTAAAAACGGTAAACGCCTCCATTCAGCACTGCTCTCAATTCAGATGAAGACAAAGTAAAAACACTACGAAGTGGGCTCACTTACCAGAAGAGAAATATGGCAGCAACGTAGCTGTGGATCTGTAGATTACCCTCAGTTAAACGTACAATTTATCAGTATGAAAACACAAGTGGCGTATTTTCTTTAGTACTGTAGCAAGACGAAACAACACAGTGATACAACCCATTTAAAGAAGCAGTTTGCAGCATCCAGTGACATGATGTAAACATGAAGTCACCTCTTTGGGGGAAACAGATTCTCTTGGAGGTCATTCATGTCACCCTATATTTCTTAAACTTCTTCCTTAGACTTCCCCCCACCGACTTGTCAAGTGTCAAGATTTGCCGCAAATTGATGTTGTTTCCCAAAATATATTTTCTTCCGTATTACTGTGGAATGCACTTTGTAAACTTTGTTTCTAGGACATTTATAAAGAAATGGATTATTCCAAAACTGCAGGTAAACTACAATACCTCAAACATCATGAAAAAAAAAAAAGTGTGCCCTTGTGATTTCTGCCGCAGTGATACTTTTCCACTCAGGATCAATAAAGTATGATTTAGCCTTCTTCCTCTTCTTCTTACCAAATGCTGAATAAATAACATTAGAAAAGGGAACCAAAATATCTCTGACTGTGGCGCTGCCATGTGATGATGTGTTTTCTTTGCTTCAACAAGTAAAGAGAGGATGAAATCTAATCCGGTATCATTATGCTAATAGTTAGCCCAGTTAAGATAACACATTACAGCAGAGATTGAGTTAGGCGCGTTCCAAATGTTCTTTGATTTGATTCTACGGTTGTGAAATAACTAGTGCGCACTGAGCACCAACGAAGCTGTGGATTGTAAACTTATCTTTAGGATATCGACCAGCTTCAGCCTCCTTGCTAGTATGTCTGTCATGTTCCGGGACTGCTTACGGGGAATGAAGGGGGGGCGTCTAAAGTGTAGGGCCAGGTCATTTTGGGGGATGTCTGCACCAGAGCTTGTTATTATCTTTATTATAATTATTACAAAATTGCTCAATAAAAATTGGTGCTGCCTCAAAGGTTTCATCAACTCTCACATGCCAAATGACTCTCTTGTTCGGTGTAATCTTGTTTTTGGGTGTTGATTGTCGAGTTCTTCATCGTGTGAAATCTAATCAAAAGAGTTCAAAGACGAGGCTTCTAAACCAAACACACAGCAAACAAGCTTATTAGGCTTTATTGTTATTCATCACATTTGTATTCAATAAAATATCACAAAAAGGGAGAAGTGAATGCTAGAACAAGCTATTATTCACAACTTAATTACAAAATAAAAAATGCACATACATACTGGCACCCACACTCTCTCTGTCTGCCACACACACACACACACGCGCAGACAAATATGAACACATAAAACCTCTTCTGTCGAAATATTCTTTTTTCAATTAAATTTAATCTGCTATTTTGTGAAACTTGATCTTTTCACTCTGAAATCAAAATGGCATGTTCATCAAAAACATTGTGCGGTAAACGGACCATATAATTAGCAATTTGTTTTCTTAATTAGCTCACAGCAACCCCAGTAAGATTGGAATAATGGTGCTTCACATGTTTCTGACAGGAAAGAGAGAACATGCCAGTGGAGAACTGATCCCATGTGTGATCTTGACTAAAACTGTGACCCCGGGTGTTGTACTCAGCGCTTCCCTGTCTTCTTCTCTGTTGTACTGTCAGCTAAGAGTTATTATCATGACACATATTATCATGTAATAACAATAATAAATCATCAAAATGGATTTTATTTATAGAGCTTTTTAAATAAAATAAACGATGCTTTAGAGGGTATGAAGGCATTATAAATAACAATATAATCATAAAGCAATAAAAAATGAAATAAAACTGGGTTAATGGCACGTATGGGACTACATCAGATATAAAGTATAAAAACCTAAATCAAGTATCCACAAAGAGCAGTAACAAATAAGCATCTTTGGACACTGGTACATTTTAATGTGTCTAATTTAAATGAAAGTACAGCAGTAATGGGGTAATGGGGGTGGGATGGGGAGCTGCAGGAGAGATGTGAAAAAAAAGTAAATCATTTTGTGATGATTCAATAGTTAAGATAATTTGACCTAACCTGTAACGACAGTGCTTCTCCTTAAGAACAATAATCTGGATGAAGGAGCCCAGGTTCAAGGGTCTCCCAAAAGCCTAAAGTTAATCCATCAAACAGTTGGCACTAGTGTATGTTTGATCTGTACATCTTTGTTCCAGGGTCAACAGATGAGATAGAACAAGACAAATCAGGAAAGACAGGAATGCTCTCTGTGGTGAGCTCAGGGAAGGAAACTAAAGTAGTTCTTCAGAAGCGTTTCACCGGTGATTACACAGCAACACGGATTAAATTTGGATGAGTATTTTGTGCTCTTTTCTACACAAGATTGAAATAAATGACATGTTGCTCCAGGCCATACTAGTTGCTCACATAGAGCATTAAACGATGAAACGATGATTTGTCTAACATTACGTTCATGTCATCCACTAGTTACTAGTTAACAGTCACAGTCAAGAGTTGGTGTTTTATTTTGAACCTTCAGTGGATCTATCGAAGAGATGTAATGTTGAATGTATTTACCATTTCAATAAATTAAATCGGAGCAAGTGATTTCATTGATTGTATGATTATGATGGTAATTACAGGAAATATTTGAGCCACATTCACTCCACCTTCATCCAATTTATGAAATGACTTGCAGAATTTTTTTCTGCCATTAAATCCAATACTTTGTAATTCCCAGTGACACAGGTGCAGTCTGAAAACTTAGCCTCATTTATTTGAATATAGACATTGGTCTATGAGTAGAAATGGACCATTGAGTATTGAATATCCTTTTATATATCACGTTGTAAATATATACCCAACATCCATGGGTGCCTGTGAGCCTGTGGAGCCCAGGGGTGGTAGCTGTGTGTGAGTACTATGGAGGAATAACACAAAAAATGGCGAGCATGGGTGGGAGAAGAGAGGTGGGATTGAAGGGAGCGGGGTACAATTGATGAAGACAGAGGAAGGAGAAGAAAAAAATAAGGATCGCCTTATGGAAACAGAATCGGGGTCCCTGCCTTTCCAATTTAGTTTAGCTGTCATACTGGCTGGTGATTAATGAGGTATGGATGGCCATCTGTTTGCTCTGGGAATTTCTTCTCTCCAGACCCACAGATTGCCCTCGCCGACACTCCCA
This sequence comes from Aeoliscus strigatus, assembly GCA_901007665.1. NCBI lineage: Eukaryota > Metazoa > Chordata > Actinopteri > Syngnathiformes > Centriscidae > Aeoliscus > Aeoliscus strigatus. The sequence goes on from CAAKHB010001065.1 coordinate 120,136, forward strand.
CAGTTCCCGTTCTTTTCCCACTTTGTTGTACCTTGTCAGGCAACTAAATCATTTGGGATAGCCCAATTGCCGATGATTCTGGAGTACCATTGTGATTGGGAAAAGGAGCAGCTGAGAGCAGTGGCAGATAGGAGGTACTGGAGAGGAAAATGTGGAGGGAGGAGTACAGGGGCGGATAATGCATTGAGGGAAAGGTTGATAAAGTGTTATCACATAAGGTGAAGGATTGCAGGTCATGAGGGGACTCTGGGAAGATTGCTATCTGCTGTAAACATTAATACCATCACCATCCAGAGGGATTACTAGAGCCATGAACTGTAATAAACATCATCAGGGCCTTTTTAAGAATTTGTCTCACCTTTTGAAAAGTAAGTCGTTAGCACTGTCGGATGGGGTGACACAGGGTCCTTGGTATATGGTGCCTACATAGACTATATACATGCATAATTCACTCAATATTTAGTCACAAGTATACCATCTCCTTAATTCATATCAAGTTGTTCTTACAGGTTGTTCTTACGGTCCCATGGCCCCTCTGTTTCTCCCCGTCATTATTAACTCTTGCTAGGATCTGCTCATATGACGCTATTTCTCTCATGGTTTTAATCCATTTTTTATAGTCTGGTGGGGATGTACTTTTCCATAACCTGAGGGTATTTCTGGCTGCTGTGACCTTCCCGACCTTTATAACTGCAAAGTCAAGTATGTGGTTGGTGGTATCTCGTGAGGTTTGCGCAGGTCCCCACTGCAGGTAAGGGGGTGTCACTGTATGTATCCTAGACGTGTGCATACATCAGATCTATAGTCCTATTCCCCCTGGTGTTACAGTCCTTATACTAATGGAAGGCATGCGTGTTTTGTCCAGCCTCATCAAGAGCTGCAAAAAAAAGTCAATTATCTGCACCCTACAATTGATTTTGTTGTTAAATAAGTATAAAATCAATAAACTTGGCAGCATCTGAGAAAGGTGTGTAATATAGAACTGAATACTTCGTGTTGCCTAGTTCAAAACCCAAATCACAATCATTTTATTGGAGCTGAACATCCCTCTTCAGCTTTGGATTGACTTGGATTTCTGTAATTCCAGCTGGGACAATTATCATAGCCAGACTTAACAACCTCCCATTTTTGTCACTTTTATTCTGTTAATCCTCATCATCAGCTGTCGGAGCAATTCTTCTCTATAAGTGAGCTGGGCCCGTGGTTCTGGATGATTACAGAGACAATGCAGCCTGAACATAAATCAATGCACAAAATGATGCTGACTTAATTATTTTTTTGGTTCTCTTTACAAGTGTTTAGTGTTTGTGACAATACAGGTAAGAACAAATAAATCAGTACAGCGGACACAAAGTTTTCTTGTGATGCTTGTGATTCTTTCATCCATGCAAGCTAACATTTCAAGTTGGGAGCGATTTGTGTTCCAAACCATCACAGAGAGCAGGTTTTGGTAAAAGTAAGGGCATGACGGGAGTGCAGACTATAGACTCAGGCTAGAAGTAGTGAAGTTAGTTTTAGGTTTAGGGAAGGGCTGGGCTCTGACACTCATTTGTCCTCACTAAGATAGCTGTGTAAATGTGTGTGTGTGTGGTGTGTCTCAGGTCCTGAAGTTTATGAGAAAAATGTGGTAAAGGTGAGAGATTAAAGGGGTTTTGTCCAAGAAAACGTGACGTTAGTATTGACGTAGAAAGTATGAACTGGGCCACTGAGTACTCACGTCCAATCATAATCATGTTGCAATGTCAAGTACTCATGGATCAAAATATTGACCGGCTTTGGTGCTGGCGTGTTCCCATGACATGGAGGCATGAGTGATTAACAACACTGCCGTCATAGCAGCGCCCTTCGTGTGGAATCTATTTACATCCATTTGAATCCATTTGAGTGTCAGTCTTGATTTCACAGGCAACCTGACCTGATACTGTCCATTTGGCCTCCTTACTGAGTCCCGTGGCTCTAGTGAAAGCCTTATGATTGGGCTTAAGTGTGCCGCAAGCTTCTCAAATCTAACTGCAGCCATGGCAGTGTAATGATAGAAGATCTGTCAAAAGTTAAGTTTCGGTGAGATGATGCATCATGGGCTGTCTGCTGATTTCAGACAGTCACAAATTCATCTTCTTCCAAATGTAACATCTTAAAAAGAAGCTTGTCTATAATGGGTCTGTAATGCATGCTAAGACTCATTGAGCACCAGTTAAGAAGGATTAATCACACACATCTTCACAAAGTTTTCAACTTTCAGAGTACAAAGGTTATATTTAAATTTGCACCACAAGACACCAAAGGGATTAGAGGTTTAATAACTGATCTTGGGAGTTTATTTGTTGTTCAGTTCATGGTGGATTGCAGTGATTATTTCACCAGTCAGTTTTAATTCCAGTGAGCAGATAAACTCAACATTAAGTTTGGTACCAGGGGTATGACTTGAGCATTTTATCATTTGGTCTGATATGAATATGTTCCTCAGTGTGTCCTGGGCAAGATTTATTCAATCCAAGATAACAGCTGGTAATAGACCGACAGGTGCCTTGACACACAAAGAACCGATAATGTTCTCTGCAAAAAGCATCTGGCATCAAGGGGAAGTTCATGTGACAGTTTGAAAATGCATCTCTGCAAAGGGAATTGAGTCCTATCAGCTGCAGCAGTAACCAAACCTGGCTCGGGTTCCCCCCACCAGCACAAAAGGCCCAAGAGAAAAATGATCGCTTGCATGTGGGAGATATGTGATGGTAAATGTCTCAAAGATGGACACTGAAACAGCCTTAGAACCTTAGAATGAGAGTGAAGACAATTTAGCAGAAAACAGAAAGGGAAGTGAGCGGGGTATGGAGACCATATTTTTTGATTTGATGCAAATATGTTTTAATTGCTGAAAGCAATTCAACTTAAAACCAATATACTGTATCTATCATATATATTTTAAATACATGGTAGAAGAGAGCTGTCAAAAAACCTTTTACACTCATAAACATTGTTTAGACATTGTATCTATCCATTTATTGGGGAAAAAAAGAGGAAGCAGTCGTTCTGTTTAAATTATTTGCTTTTTCCAGAGCTCAGTCTTTCATATCTTCCATCTGTTGCTTTGCTGACTGAAACGGAGAAGGGAGAACTTGACCTTATCCACGCTAAAAGTCAGAGACAGGTAGAGAGAGTGGTACTGGGAATGTTGCAGAGAGTCAGATCAATTCTGACACAGGCCCTTAGTGGCCAACTGTTAATCAAAACAAATGGCTGCCTCTTATTTCTGACAAAGGCTGAAAGGGTTACGAACAAAAGGTCATTTGTCTTATCTTTTAGGCTTGAGGCTGTTCAACTGGATAATCAAACGTTAGGTCCAGAGTTTCTGGTCCATCGGCACAATGAACTTTGACAAGCATGATGATTAACGGGGCATCTTTTATCTCTGGTGCTCACAGGGGACCTCATAGGAAAGACCTAAAAGGTATATAAGCAATTAGCAGCATTTATTTCAAGGTGAACTAAAGCGAAAGATGTTTGAACTCAGTGCTGACGTTGAGATGCTCATGTTTGTGAAGGTTTGTGAGCATTAAGGCCTTTGCCAACCCAGTGAGTAGCTTTGGTTTGCGTGTGGGAGAGTCCATTGTGCAGTAAGTGACGATAAGTAGTGTTTTATTCTTTTGTCTCAGTCGGACATCAGCAGGCAGCCCGGGGTCAGGTCTGACAAGTTGCGTCGAGTGATTTGCCACCTGACGTGATTTGTAACATGAGGTTTGAGAAATCCATGAAATCCATCATGTCGATTGCACTGCCAAGTTTATGTCTAATTCAGTGGTAACACGCAATACAGGGTGCTAGTCCATAAAGTTGTGTTTTTGTGATTCTCACATCAGTTTCATGCAACAATTCATTGACCCAGGATAGAGAGATTTCATCACAGGATGAAGGTGATGACTCAGATCATACTTATATTGGTTTGAAGTGACCTCTAAACAGATGAGTGGTCCCAAACCACAGCAGCAAAATCAATACCTGCTGCAAGTCAATACGTCCTGCAGGCATTTAATCTGTTAAACTGTTCTGGAGAAAATTACTTTGTGGACAGAAACATAAAAATGCATTTAAACTTGGCTTGTTAGTGTCAGTCCCCTATTCTCCAGGCTACATCCAGATGAACAAACTCCTTTCATAACTGAATGCACTTACGTGCATTGTAACTTCTTCTTGTCTTACTGAGATTGTATTGGGCAATTTGGACAACATGGTCACACAACTGCAGGAATTAAAGGTGAGATGGCCAAACTCCAAGATAAATTAAGTAAATCTATTGTTACCAGAATCTTAAAACATAGTCTGGAAAATTGTGATTAGAAGAACAAGTCATTTTTGTAAGATAAACTACCTAAAGAATCAAATACATGACTTTTGTCAGATAGACTTCACAAGAGTCCTCACAAATTATCCCCCTAAAAAAGAAAAAAAAAAAGCACGGGACATTGACATGTTCAGTTAGAGCTAATATAGAAATGGAAGTGTATTTCTGATTAAAGTTGGAGGTTTGCAAATAGCCTTAAATATAGTGTCGATCTGTCATGATGATGTAATGAACTGCACCTGGGTAGTGTCTTCAAACTGTTTTTGAAATTTTTGAAATTGGACACAGTGAGAGTCGTGTGATATTATTATTTTCTACATACAAATCCTGCACCTGTATAATGCCAGGGGTTGCTTATGCAACACTGTTAAAGGAATAAAGGTCACAGTCCTTTATCTATTTAGTCCACTGAAGATTCTTTGTCTGTTTGCCTTTTTTTCAAGACTGACACAGTGGATGAAATGCTAAAACTGCAGAAAACTGATTTCAATACTGACAGACACACAATGGAAACTCCACCTTTATGTATGGCAGTAAAAGTGATGAATGTGAACTGAACACACCTTAAAGGCTGCTGTCCTGTCTAATAAGTTTGTCATCACTGCTCCTACTGCCAGGTGACCAGGGAGGTGGAGAGGATGGATGAGAGATTGGAGATCTCATATACACACCATTCCATTTGCTTTCGCAGGAGTCTTTTTCCAAGTTTGACCTGCCTGAGAGCAGTTGCACAGCTTTAAGTGTAACAGTCACTTACCAAAGGCTCTGGACAGATGAACTCCCTTCATTTTAATCACTCTTTCCTCAAAAAAATACAAAATGCTCCTGGAAATGATTTCAGAGACAGTAAAAATCTTTATTGGGCATCTTCCTTCTGAAAATATTAGAATTTCTTTACCTTTGGTATGAACACATGTACTGTACATTGATATATGCAGGTTGAAGAATCCCAAGTACAACAACTGTGTGTGACAAGTGTTTCAGTACACAGTTGTCTGTCCCGCAGTTGTCTTTGAATTGCAAAAACCTGTCAAATCAGGTACAAAAAATACAAGATGCAGGCACATGAAAACGCAAGCACATGAAAAGCGATATATACACAATAAACATATTCTTTCCAGTAATGCCCTCGTTTTTTTTTTCAAATAATTGACTGTGGTATATTGTTTTCTTTAAGAAGCTAATACTTTGAATATTGTGTCTGTGAAGGTTGTCAGTCAACCAGGTCATTGTATCTTGCTGGGTTAATTCGTAGGCAACTGAATTTGTGGTTTGTTTGAAGACATTCCGCTTGATGTTTGCTTCTCGGAAGAAGTTTCCTGGATGAGTGCAGAAATGCCTTCAAGACCACTCCATTTCCCAGGAATTAACCCAACAAGTTTGAATATTGTGGAAATGAGGATTATGTACGCATGAACTGCTGATGTGGAGCCACAGAGGAAGCATTGGACCAATAATACTTTTGGTAAGGTCTCTCAGGGGAATGTCTGCGTTGAAGGAACCTCAGAAGTTTGGGACTGACCAACTCCAGTAGAACGGTTTGATTGTACAATAAATGTACACAGTGTCTACACAGTGTTTACTTTTTCAGGATTTTCTTGGCTCCATCGTGTCGGCATCAGAGGGGGTCAACAATTTCTCTCTACGTACATTTCTCAGATTTAATTTGCATATTATCTCGAACCGTGCATATGCACAGTATTGAAGAAACTACTTTGTAACTCTCCAACATGCTGTGACCACTTATTAAATACTTAACAAACAATTCTAAAGTGTTCAGAGATTAACGTGAACTGCTTTGACAATAATTACCAGTACAGTATTTTCGTATTCACAAAATATTTATATTATTTTGTGCCCCCCCTCACCCCCCATTCACTATTCAATAGCATGCTGTTTCAGTTTTCAGTCATTTTCCCCCTCAAAACTCTGCTGTCTATATTAATCA
>CAAKHB010001065.1:126574-153893 GCA_901007665.1 Aeoliscus strigatus
GAGATGTTTGTGAGTGTGCACAGAAGCAGCCTGAAACTGAGCAGAGGCTGAAACTGTAGAGTAAATGTGCGAAACAGGAATATATCAGTTCTAGTTTGAAGAAGTGAGGTTTTAAGGGAAAATGATGATGCAAATCAATACGTAACACTCATAAACTCATAAAGCTCTTGAATAAAGGCAGCAAATTATCCAAATTTCGTATATCCTGTTGACTCTTTGACAAACAAAAATAATAAAAGTCATAATGATCGCAAATCATGACGTTAACCACAGCCAGTAAGCAGCTGCTGGACAAATAACTGATTCTTGGTCTTTTGTCAACCATTTGACCATCACAGTCTGAGAGTGGCTCCTCTAAAACATCTGCTTGAAATGCTTGAAATCTTCAGCTAAACAGCGATACACTTCTTGTCTGCAGAGAAACTTACTTACAGCAGATTTCTGCTCATGCTGCCAACACATGTCCAAGATATCTCTTCATCAATGCTCCATCATGTCTTAGAGTTGAGGCCGAACTGATGCATCAGCCTTGTTAAATTCAACTCGCCTAGTGGGGTGCAGTTCCCCACTCACAGCACCTCTCTCATTATTAATGCCTTCAAGACGAGGGACTCTGGGACTTAAGGGTTAAAGCCACCGATCACCCATCAAAGTGAGTCACTAGTGACACTACAACAGGTTTGTTAATGTCTGAAGATGGGGCTTTGGTGATGTCGATGGTGGGATCACAGGGTGAGCAAAGTTGGGGCAACGTAACAGCTGGGTGACCCAGAGAGGCTACCATGAATTGGAAGTCGTTGGTACGGCGGGAACCAATGACAGCACCCCCCCTCAAGGCCTTGGTGGCAATCTTGGAGGAGCTCCTTAGGCTAGAGCCCCGTCGAGGAGCCTCGCAATGCAGCAGTGCTTGGAAACATCTGTAAAACTGGGGCATAGAACACAAGCATGTAGTCAGAAATGGACTCTGCTGGTCATCCAGCTCACACAAAGGGGACAAACATACAACATTAAATGAGAATTGATAATGGCAAGCCATGACTAATGAGGCGGAGTAACGCTGTGTGATTCATGTGTGACTGCTGCTGCATCCATTAACAGATGTCACCTTATTTTTCTAATTTTGCCTTTCTGTCTGTGATAAAAGGAAATAATTTGCCTGCTATTTTCACTCGTCCTTCTGCTACTCTCTCCACCTTGAACCTTGGTAAGGTAATTACAAATAATTCTCATAATAATTCATCGAAAGGATGAATGGATTCTCTTTCTCTTGCTCTGCTTTAATGCTTCCGGGCAGTCTATTCTATCATTGTAGTGAGCATGTTGACAACATTCCCATAATGAACAATAAACCATTGGACACAAACCTTTGTTGAACTTACTCAAATCTCAATCATGAGCAAAAATCATTCCACATTTGCATTTGGAAGTCGCTCATTTGTTACTGGCGGCTTGTGGCAATTTGAGAGAGAGACAGCAAGAGAGCAGTCTTTCCATCAAATCTGTGTGTACGTAAAATGAAAATTTTTTTTTTCGCGCCATTAATTTCAAGGTACAACTTTATGTGAAACATTTTTGAAATATTTGTTGTTGTTTTAAGTAGAACAAGGAAATTATGTTCATGTAGCACATTTCTTATTTTAAATATCACCAGATATAATTTGCCTTCATGCTCTGCATCCTCTCCGTAGAGACAGACGAACAAGAGACGTCTGAGACAGCACAGACAAATGACATACACAAAAGACATCTCTTGTGTTAAACGTACATCCAGGTCCCTTGGTGGTGCTAAGGGAAGAGGTCTCTTACCTTTCCCTGCAAGGGAACAGAGGATGACGGTGGACATTTGAACCTGGTGTATGGTTACTGACTCTGTTCCACTTACTGACTCAGTTTGATTTACCTCCTGAAATAAAATTCATACACTTAAGTGGAAGTAATACAGCAATAGTGTCTCGTTATTTCCCTCCAGGGAAATTATAATCATATTTCCACCACACTAAACACTAGTGAAGGCTGCAGAATATCATCACTGTGCATAGAGGAGGACAGGTCATTCCTCAAGAATCCTAAGCAAACAGTTCATTTTAAGGCTGGCCGACATTCCAACAGTTTCTTCCTTACGCTTCCTTTCATCTGCTGGTGTCAACAAGGCCCACGACCCCCACTGACCCTTTCAGCCACTGCCCTTTTATATGTATAATATAATAATGATCTACTCTATGCATGACATTAACACTAATAACACAAAGACTAATGTTGTGCACCATTTGATTGAGTATGTATGTATTGTATATGTTTATACACACACACACACACACACACACACACACACACATATATATATATATGCAAATCTGACCTGTATGCAGACTGTAAAATTTAATTTTGGGGATGTGAATTATTATGGATGAGCAACGAGCACAGTTGACAAAGGTCACGTTGTGCCATTTTACTTGATATGTCCGACCTCTCTGCAAAGTTCATTGGCAATTTCGGCTTTGTGTAATCCTGATGAAAGCCCAAACGCTGAGGGCACAGCCCCTCAATAAATTGATCTAAAAAGGGGTAGTGCGTTTTTCCAAAGGAAATGGATCTGCCACAAAAGCATATTATCATAGTAATTAGATAACTCATCACCAAATGACTTTTTATATGCATCAATGTTAAGTACGGAGCAGGTAAGAATATTAACCTTTCCCTCCAAATGAAATCAGTGTTTCAGTGATGCATATAAACCCTACGTGGTTTACAGCTCCGCAAATATGACATCATAACAAGCAGAGCTGTAACACATCACTACATTTTTGAGAAAGCCTTTCTCCAAGGTGCAAAGAAAAGTTATTGAAATGTATATTCCATCTGTCAGTGTGTGATAAATCGTGAATGGGCTCCTGAATATATTTTTCAGTCCAAGATCTGGAAGTTGCAAGATTCTGATTCCATGCAGATCATCTGCTACAGCTTCCACCAAACACACTCCCCTGTGTTAGTATCCAGTCAAGCTGATTGACAGATCGGAAGATTGTGAATAATTGAGTACCCCAGCAGCAGCCTGAAAACCTAACAATTCATTCAGGGCATTTGGCTTTACTTTAAATTCAGCCAGCATTTCTCAACACATTTATCCACCGACACACGCTGACTACATATTGATAATAAGTCAACGTCCCTTCAAGCTCCTGTTGACTCGATGCCTCTCTTGAGTAAACGTAGTATACTTAGTATACGTCCTTATTTTCATGTATACTTATAGTCTACTACATTTTCTCACGAGTACAAAATATGATGTAACTTTTACACATTCTGTCTTACACAAAAATTACCACACAGCCCCCATACATTCATACATACATACATCATTTTGGCAATAAGAGATAAACAGAAATAACAATAGACACAACACTGAAAACATTCAGCACTGGTAAACAAAGAAAAAGTTGGGGGGGGGGGGGGGGGGGGGGGGGGGGGTGTCAACAATTTATCACATCTACAGTATGAGAAAATGTCTTTCTGTGGTACCACATTTTTCTCTTTGCCATCTCTTGCACAGGCACCTGATGTAGAATTACAACCATGATCATTACATGGGTGTTCCTGAGTGTTTTTATTCTTTCTTCTAAATGTGCCACAGGGAGGATTTTTGTTCCCTCCCTTATGGAAGAACAACTACAATAAAGAACATATCCTCCAGATCAGTCAACTAAAACTGCCAGAGATGACATAATCCATTTGCATGTTGCAAGATGACTCAAGATTCAAGATTTATTGATAATAATGATTTAAAATGTTCAACATTAAGCAGTTTTGACAAGTTGGGTGTAGCAGTTTGACCCTTAGTCTGAAATCATGCAGAGGATGAAGAGCATGGTTTGAACAACCAGAGAATATATGCACAGACATAACAACCACCTTGGCAAACAGGATTACATGCCCAAAGAACCATGCCATCTAATAAAGAAAACTATTTCTGTGGGCTAAAACATTGGGAATTTTGCCATGTCAATCCTGAATGAAAAAAGTAATGATGACTGTAAACACCTCAGCCAGACAACGGAGCCCAGGACGGTGTGAGCCGGTCCTGATAAAGGAGCTAAAAACACGGTGGTCAGGTCTTGATCCACGGCACAAGAAATAGTGTGGAGTCCCAAATGTGTGGACCCAACACCTGAGAAAAGGGCGTCAGGGAAAAGGCACACTGCCAAATGAGCAGTAGACAGAGGGAGCTTTGACACAAAAAGAGTCACCTCTATGGCAGAGATGAGACGATACTGAGCTAATCAACTGATTTACCGACCAGGAATATTTGGGCTCACCTCTATTCACAGCAATAGCTGTGAAACTTTTCAACTCTTTCCCCTGGCTTGGCGAGGGCATCTGTCAGGTGGTGGGATACTTACAAGTAAGCATCGGTGTCTTTGAGTGCACCCCAGGGAGTGGGTGTGTTGCATTGTTGTTTACAAGAGAGGGTAAAACAGAGAGGTAGTGAGTTGGACAGGTGGATTATTGCAGCATAAAGTGTAATGCAGGAAGTCAATGGACCTGCTATTGCCAAGAAGAAAATACTCTGCTTTGCTATTCAATTCATGTTCCCACTGCTGGAGTCAGTGGACCAAACCTGACTTTTTTGCCAATATGTGACATATATGGGAAAACGCAGATTTTTTCTGAACAGCACTAATCTTACCTTTTCAAATCAGACCCAGGCTGCTTTCATATGTGGTCCTATACACAGTCTGTGCCATTTTAATTAATATTTGAATTATGTACCAGAGGAGGTGGGAAAATGTACAAATCTCATTATTTTTTTCACTTGGTCAGATTTTTTTTCAGCTACTATTGGACAGCAGCTTCAGCATTGCTATATACGCTGATATGTGTAGGATCTGCGAATGCAGATCACTTCAGGGCCATAGACTGTTCAAACATGTTGAACAGTCACATTTAAAAAGGATTTTAACAACTATGCAAAAAATAAAAAAAAACATCTCAGGAAAAACTCAGGACATCCTGAGGGGGCTCAGAGTTGCTGGAGGTAAGGGATGCAAAGAGAGGTAGGTAGAAGAAGAAAAATGCCCAAAGACATAAACCAGTAGTCTCCTCACAATCGATGCAGTCCATTCATCCCCTTGTCAGTCTGTCAGTAACCTGTAGGTCGTCCAGTTCTGAGGGCTAGCAAAGAGATGTCAAGAAACAGGAGGAGCCACACTCCCTGCTCCCCTCAGCTGAACACATTGAACACACGTAAACACAAAGATGGAAAAGACATTGATGGGGCCAGCAGAGAGATGGTGCAGGAAGACGTTGGTTACAACACAGGGCAGCAGGGTTAAGGTCAGGAGAGAGGTGAGGGCAATGACAGATACATAGATGAAGCATGACAGCGAGATGGAAGGAGTGAGGCAGAGCATTCTGGAGAGAAAGGTTGGAGGTGTCTCTGGGAGGGGAATGTCACAGAATGATAACGAGGTCTGGCTGATGCTCGACTGTTCATGCTCTCGTCATATCGGGACTTCAGTTTTTGAAAGTTAGAGATATCCGCTCAGGTCTATCAGGTGTAGGTCCAGACTGCCAACAGAAATATGTACTGTACATTTAAAGTTCATTGACATGAAACACAAGCATAATGATAAATGAGAGTGTAGTACTGTGTATTGGTGAATTTACATTAAATATGAATGGTAACACATGCATATAAGATAAGTCAGCCTAAATGATCATGTTAATGACCTATATACATTCATATGCATATAGGTCAAACAACGGCTGAAGTTCTAAAACTGGTTCACAAACTGCTGCCAAATGTCCCCACAGTCCTGTCCAGCACATGTCAGACTTCTAATTATTCCTCACAGGCTGTAAGTTCTGTACAGTAAAATCCATTCCCAGCACTCGTGGCTATATATAGTTATAATCATATGTATGACCTCCAAGTACTTTTATTCGACTCAAGTGCCATATTCAAACGTCAAATGCATCAGATGAGCACCATCATATTCCATTATGATTAGAAAATGCAAAACCAACATAATAATAGACAAAGGAAATGCAGTGAATCTGGTTGTGAGTTTTCACTGCAGCTCAAACATGTTGAAAGAGATCGCTCAGCGAGTGGTGGGGCCCGTCAGCCTGTCAGCTGTGGTGGAACAATTCACAGGAGTGAAACAGTACGAGGCTGCATTCCTACCTCACGTCAGTTTGTTTGACATCCAGTTTCATTATGTATAAGACTTTCCTATGAGTAGTTATGATGTCCTCTGGAATGAGGCTCCCTCTGAAGCCTCTCGTCTAATTGACTGATGTTTCATTGAAAAGTCTTGCAGGTTATTATTGACCTTTCATATCTCAGTAGAAACTGTGGATTTCCCCACAAGCTCAAGGTGTGTGTGTGTGTGTGTGTGTGTGTGTGTGTGTGTGTGTGTGTGTGTGTGTGTGTGTGTGTGTGTGTGTGTGTGTGTTATTCAGTATGTAGACGTTCAGCCTTTGAAGTATTTGGATGAAACGTTCCAAAAGCAAGGTCCCAGTAAGTCGAAAGCATGAGATGTAATTTAAGATTACATTTTGCGTGATTAAATCTGACTTAAGAATTCTGGTACTGTGAAAGCAGTGCCAGGTTGTATTATAAAAGCTGCACAAAAGTACTCCAAAAAGCTGGAGACATTGAAATTTATTCATGTTTACATGCATGTACACATTCATATCCACATATTTATGCATACATATCACTAATCACCAATATGTCACTATTTATGTTAGGTTGTAACATAAATATGTTTTGTTCCCATCCAACTGAGATGGTCTGAGTATGTAAAATGAAAAACAAATAAAAACTGTAGTATAACAGGCAATATGTTTTCATTATTATTGTCATTATAAGCAAAGGAGGAGGAGGAGGAGGAAGCAGATCATTAACTGAACAAAATAAAATGACAAATTGTAAAATGACAAGAAGAAGAGAGCCTGAGGATGACTCAGCCAATCACTCACAGAGATTGTCCCAATCAGTCCTTTTCAAACACCTTTTACTGCGAATGTCTGCAGAGCATTCAAGCTCGCTAGAAGTGATTAAACCTGTCAGTGACAGTTGGTGATTCAGTCCATGTAATAAACAATCCAAAATAGATTCCTTTTCACATATCAATGATGTGATTTAATTTCACATAGTAAATAACTAACAATAAAAGGGATATGTGCACACAGTACACCCAATTAAAACCGCTCTTAGTATCACCCAACAGTCCTGCAATAAATCCTCCGTTATGAGGATTATAATGTTGAGTTTTTATTGTTTGAGTTGATTTAGCGTCATTGTGAAGGCTGCAGTTTCTCATGTTACTGAGCTGTAGCGAGTTCCGAATAATTCATCACTCGAATTAGCATAAATGGAATGTATAAATATTATAAACACCTTTCATAAGCAGACGTCTTATAGAGAAAGAGACAAATACATAAATGAAAAATACAAAACTGAGAAATACACACAATTGTTTTATGTCTTTGTTTACCTGAAGTCATATATATGATCATAATTTCCTGGTTACATTACAATGTGGTTATGGTTCCTGTGTAACTGCGAATAAACTCTGACTAAAGAGTCAGACTGATCAGTTAATCTCCAAGATTCATCTAAACTGTTTGGACACGCCTGCAGGACGCACAACAAAGTCTTTGGCTATAGTAATGGCAATTTGACACAAAGTTTGGACAGTGTTGTTTCATCCATGCCCTACTTCTTCCCCCGTTCACTTTATGAAACAAAATCCGACATCATAGCAGAGAAGCAACGTTTGGTGACACAAGTGAAGAAGCAGGTACAGTCGAGACTTACCTACTTGGTTTATCCACGTTCATTCGTCACAGGCCACCACAGGTCTCCTGGCTGTAGGAGCCACTGATGGTCGATGAGACAAACACACACCCGCTGCTACTTGTATCTGTACAGCATTTTTAGTCTTCAACTCGCCTCAACTCACAGTTTCCATAGTAACGGGCTGGGAGGAATTGAAGACTGAAAATGACATACAGGAAATTTGGTGTTCGTCACTGGCGTTCCTGCCCGCTCACTTGCATACAAGGTTGATCATTTGCTGCCAACAATGTTCCCAGTTAAGTCGGTTGTGGCTGAGCGGTGGTGAGTTTGGAAGGGTGTGACACGTCAACAAGACACAACAGGATTCTCTACCACTACAGGACTGGTGCTGGTACTTCTGTTCATGTATATACGCCGGAAGTCTTGACTTCAAAGTTTAAAATATTATACAAGTGACTTTGCACACTGATAAGATTTACTCCAGACATACAGTAACCTGCACAGAACATAATCCAACTGGCTGATTCAGTGGGGGAATTTTTTTTTTCTTTTTTTAAGACTCTTACACAGCATACTGTGTACTTAATTTAATACAGATGAATTATTTGATAAAGGTTACATTGAGGAAAGTTTTCAGTCTGTCTCATGGGAGGACAGCTTTATCGTCTTACTTCTTCTCAAAATGATGAACTATGTTTCACAAAGGAACAAAACATCTTTAATCTTGAAGCTCAAGTGTGAATTTGTTGTTGTGTAGAAAGACTTTTGCTTGATAAGAAAGAGCCAAGTCCTTTACTAGTTAACTTACAAACTACTGCACTTCCATCAGGGTGGGGAATGAGTCTGTGATGTAATGTTTTCACCTTTCAACGACATCTTGAAACACAAAATTCTGTCGAGGTGCAGAGTAATAGCCATGTCATCACACTGTGGGCAGATCACATTTACTTGGTGTCGAATTAAACTCTCTCATCCAGTTTTCTCAGTGTTTTCTCAACTTGAAACCCATTTTGAATTAGAGTTTCATGTACAAATCCCAGCAGCGCATGAAACTATATACAAATGTAAATGGAAAGCACTGGGAATGTGTGTAAACATTCTTTGCAATCTCATAGTCTGCACAAACATCATTCTTTGCATTGAAGGTCAAATTATATGAAAATAAGAAAAATCTGACTGGTTCTTAGGGACAAAAAATATCCTATGATAATGAATGACCATTCTGAACAAACGTATACTTCCAGTCTGTTTCAAAAAAGCATGTGTGATGCAACTGCTTTGAGTTACCCTGTCCTTGAATTTTAACATCTGAAATAAAATATTTAAAACGAAAACATCAAGAAACAAGGCTTTATTTTAAAGCAATGGGATATATCCATTAAACAACACCTGAACCAAAAAGCAAATCCTTGTGGGGCAAAACTGCATCAGTGCTCTCACTGGCTGGGCAGCAGATCTCATTAAATCTGATACAAAGTCACAAGAGACCTTTGCAATAGCCAAATATCATTTTCAAAAAAGAGAATCTGTGATCCATTTCGAGCATTGTTCTGGACTTTAAACTCGACCCAATCTAAAGTAAGAATGGTCCGACTGAATGATTCAACAAAAATGTGTTGTTGTTTTTCTTTTCAGTCTGTGTGTTGAATGAAAAAAACCAAAACAAACAAGAGTTGCATGATAAGAGTGACATCAGTTTTAAGGTCTGCTCGATTAATTATTTGGACACAAAGGCTTTTATGCCCCCAGTTTTTAATGAATAATTGAGAACATACGCTCTGCTAGTTTATAATCAGATGTGGTTTCCCACATGTTAATCACTGGAGGTATCACATGAGGAACGACTGATGAAACATGTCTGATGTTGGAGTTCACTTCCCCACTCTGCCAGCCATTCTGCTTTGATCGAGTCTCCTGTCTCTCTGGCCCTCCAGCCAGTAAAGTACGAGCGATGCATGCACTGTCTGGTTTAGTAACTGAAAAAAAACTTGGTCTCATCTCTTCATCTTGTGACAGTTTGCAACCTTTCTTCCACTAATTTTAAACATGTGTCCACTGATTCCAAAGCCCTCAAAACATATTGGCCCAGTTAGCATATCTTTATTATTTAGTCCTACATAAACTGACTTCTTTCTTCATTTAACAGTTTGTGTTTCTTCTGTTTGGGATTCTTCTCTGTGTGCTCTTAACTTGATGTCCCAGTTTGGACACAGCTTTTAGCAAAGTTTAAACCTAAATTTGTTAACTGAGTTAATTATCTTGTGTCTGTTGTCAATGGCTGTGATCCAAATCAAACTACATTTATAGTCCTGATGAAAGAACTCTACTATACCTACTTTTTCTAAAATATTTCTGTTTATTTTCAAGTTTAGATTAATGTGTGTGTGTGTTGGGGGGTAGTTCATATATCTTAGAATTGTGGTACAAACATTTTCTCAGTATTTATATTCACAATACAGCAAATAAACATAATTTGTGTGTAATGAAGGTCAGCAAACTGGCTATTTGACTTCAAAACACTCATTCAACATGTTCTGTGAATATGCGTCCCTAACCATTACTGGAAATACACACACTGCACTGGCAGTGACAGCAGCACAACACTGCCTGTAATTTCAGCATGTCTAGTGATGAAAGGTGAAACGAGCTGGTGTGAATAGTAATTCATGTCCTTTTTTCAAACCAACCTTTATATCAGCTTACAAAGACGGGGTGTGATTTTGTCGCTGACAAACGTAATGACCGGTCACCGTCACCGAAGCTTTGTTGTACATCATGTTCACTAATTAGCATCATCAATGAGAAATGTGATCGACAAGTAGTGTCATCATTAGTGTGATTGTTCTCAGAGCACATCCACTGTTTCATTGACGTGCTGCCTCAGTGGCCGTGATGTGAGAACATCAATATTACCTATGTACCTGTCGTGAGCTTGGAACAAAGTTTAGTTGTGCTGCTGTGTGGGTAATTATTAATCAAGTTATCGCAACTAACCCCCATCAATGTGGAGTCAGTGAGTCCCAGGAGTAGATAAAATCCCGTTACATTATGTACAATTTTGAGCACATTTAGAGCAATACCAATTGTGTAGTACATAATTTAAACCACTTAGTGTGGAGAAGGCTGAGGTAGAATTGTGAATTTCTCTTGAGAAATAAAGTATCTGTCTATCTATTCTGAAGAATATGGGCTTCAGTTGGTGAGGTGACCCCAGGACTCCTCTCTGTGAGGATACACTGACCCGAGCATCAGCCCCATTCTCACCTGTTTATTCATGAAGACATAGATGACCGGGTTGATGACCGTACTCGTTTTAGCCAGAACTGAGGGAATAATGCTGGCTTCAGGCGTGAGCAGGTGAGGTGGTCCAAAGGTGGCCAGCAGAGCCATGATGCCATATGGCAGCCAGCACAATAAGTAGCAGACCACCATCACTACAACCATGCACAGCACACGCTGCTCCCGTTTTCTGCTCATTGATGCATTGATCGCTCTCACCTGGACAGACAGAGAGAGAGGGGGGTGGGGGTGGGGGGTTAAGAGAAGATAAAAAAATACAATTTTAATGAGGTCCAGACAGTGATGTCAGTGTTTTCAGTCATACTGCATTAAACTCATCAGTCAGAGAAGGATGTTCATGAGTGCTTCTGCAGGAATAGGACTTTGAGAGACATCTTTGGATAATCAAGCTGAAGAATTTGTTTTTAAAGCACCTCAAGATGCAATCTCAGAACTCAAGTTCTGGAAAAGCCCATTGACCTCCGTGTTGATCCACACAAACAAGTCTGTGGCTCATTTCAATGCATGACAGTGACCTTCAACACAGAATGATGTCACCTTTGTAGGTCCTCACAGACATCCTTACAAACATGTGAATTTGTGACATCGACTGCCTTTTTTTTTTTTTGAACATTGATTTACTTGACATGAGGTTACATTTTGTGAGAATTTCTTTTCATGTCCCTTCATCAAAATGAAGCAGGTAATCACCGCGTTCCCCTCACAGGTCAAAAGCTGACATTGTGTGAAAATCTTTGATTTGGTCTAATAAATGCCATCTAATTTTGCGTTACAGAAACTCATTGTTACCTCACTGACCTGCTTTTATAGTACTTTTACCTGACCGGCAATCAAGCTCATTAATGATATATTTTCTTATGATTAATGTATTCAAACAGGTTAGAAAAAGAACACATTTGCATTATACCAATAGCTACAGCTGAACTGATCTGTGATTGCTAATTTCAAACCGATCTTTCGTTGGCGAGCGAACAGGAAAGGGAGTTAATGAAGCACATAAATACGTGCTACACACCAGTCGAGGCTGTCATGCTCGGTTGGCTGTACTGCTCATGGTATGACTGTGTGAAGGTGAACTCGAGCAAACATCCATCTGCAGTCACCATGTTGCCAGGTTCACTTTCATTAGCCGTGTAAATAACACAACTTTTGTGTGTCAGCTTGTGCAATACATGAACGAGGGGTCGTGTGTATGTGAGAGATGTGACAGAATTTATGTTTTTAATTTAAAGTTTCATATTTGACTCAATAAAAACACCTTTAAAACATGAGTGGTGCAGATTGGCTCTTAAAATGTGACAGTTTGAACAGGCAATAAAAAGAAAAACTTCCCTTTAATAGTATTTTTTTTTTTTCTTTTCAGCTTGTACTGTCACCGGGTCCAATGTTTAATCTGGAAAATAGTTTGATCTCTTGCTGAAAACAAGATCTGTCAGCAAAGATCAAAATTTTCCTGCTAAATATTAGTTTGTAACACAGTTTGACATACTCTTGTTTAGGAGTAATGAATATACTAATACTTTCATTCATTCATCATCTTCCGCTTGCTACGAGCCGATCCCAGGTGTTAGCGGGTGAACTTCAGGGTACACCCCACCCAGGACAAGTTGCCAACTCACCGCAGGGCCACATGTTAGGACAGACAACCACACACATACACACACACACACACACACACACACACACACATTGTAATCCACTAATCCACTGTGTCACCCTGTACTAACACTAATAAACTGCGTGTATTTATATTCTACCCCCAAACTACTACTATGTCTGCCTGCATTGTTCCAACCAAACCTCTTGCTTGCAGAACACATCTGACTGTTTGTGCTGGAGTAATGTAATAATCTCCATCGATGGATACTGGCTGAACACACACCCTCACAGGGACATATTTGCTCATTGATAAACATCTCACTCTTCACGAACCTGTTGTCTCCATTTGTATCCCAGCTGCTGTAATTCAGTGTGAAAACTGACAGGTCCGTGAAAAAGCTCCAGCAGTGCCTGGTGGTCTTCTGAGACACAAGAATACAGATACCGGGCAGCACGTTGCAATGAGAACTGTCTTGAAATGATTTTCTGTCTCTCTGGCCAGCAGGGGGTGACACCAGTTGTTTGAAAAGTTTTGATTATTTGTCTGTTTGACTGTCTTTCATTTCATTTATTACCTCTGTCCCAAGAGTAAGAATATGACATGGTGTTCATTTGTAAATAATGACCCTGATTAAAGGGAGAAAGAGCAGGCGGAGTCAGGACAGTGCTGCTCCACCATCTGCTTGAAATACTGTCACCTCTAGTTTTAAAAAATAGTTTAGTCATGTTTGTTATTTATTATCAACTGATGAATCTTTTATGAATTGTTCACAGAGCCTTCTTTCCAAGGGTATAATGAATAGTTGAGAAATGAGAAAACTTGGAATGATCGTTTTCCAGTGCAGTAAATTAAAGACTTTGTGTTGTGTTGTATTACAGTAAATGGAAACAGGCCATACAGCTAAAAACTGCAGATTTAGTGCTTCGCTCTGATTATCTGGGCTGCAGAGGTCTGGAAGAAATAGCAGGTGAGCAGGATTTCATGATATTCCTGGATCATCTGCTGGAATAAGATTTGGTCTCACCGTTTGCCACGAAGGCCATCCGACATAACACGCATGACCTGTCAAAGCCGTCGGGGCCAAATGAGTATGATTCTGAATAGGAGAGGCCGTCAGAGGACCTAAATATTTTCAACTGTCAAAAGACAAAATAATACATAAAATAACTTGTAAACAAGGTTGTTTGTAATAACTGGGTTAACAATTTAGTGTTAAAATCAGCTAAATACTAGTTTAGGCAACATGTCTGCTAACTTTGAACGAGTTCTCTCCATCTGTATAAAACTTTCCTGACTCACTGGTTTTACCATTTTATGTCATTTTATTTCAAATGGTTCGAGAATTAATTCTCATTTTCCTGGAACGGATGGCTATTATTCTGTTCCAGGAAGAGAAACTCATTTGCATTTCCAGTTTGGCTTTATTGCGAGCCGGTAGACATTCTCACTTATCAGCCCTGAATCAAAGGTGGCTAATAGTTTCATTCTCAACTGTAAAAGCAAGTGACATCGATCACATACAAAATGGTGAAATGGGTAAGTGCTGAATGATCGCAATAAAAAACATCAAACTAACAGAGAGAACAGCCTTTCCAAAAAAAATGGAATTATAATATGATGTCCGTTCATTGCACTGTAAAGTTTGAAATGAGCGACTAAACAATGGTTTGTGGTGTTTGTTGGAGAACAGGATGTTGCTCTGAACAGTCAGTGCAGTCATGTAAACTCTTTGATTTGACTTAGGATGCTGACAGTTACTAATATACAATAATAATGGTCTATTGTCAACAATGGTCCAATGCTACAGTGAATAGAGGCAGGTGGGGAGTCATATAAGACATAGGGTATAAGGTAAAAGGCAAAAAACATCCAGATGCTAAACTCTTTAGCATGAGTCATGTATGAAGCTGGAATCTGTTGCCATTCCAGCTTTCAGTACTGTGACATCTGGGCCAAAGATCTCTTGCACACCCACATGAGGAGCCGGATGAGGAGCTGGGACGAGGGTGACACAATGTGTAGAGAAGCAGCTCTTACGTAATAAAGTCATTCACAATCTGAAGTTGCATACCATATTGATTCCTTCTTCCTATTCTTTTCATTCTTCGCACCCTTTAATGGATTTGCATGTGCAGTCATTCTCGTGTGAGACAATTGAAACTGTACTGGTCGCTGGGCATAGATGAATAGATAACGTATATAACGTATCATGTAACTTCTAATGTAGATATCATGTATGATTCAACACTAATGTGATTTACTGTGTTGAAATTGATTTTTACAATCACATAATGATGATGAATATGGAGTCGTGTAATTATAGGACCCACTAGTCTCAACAGTAATGTCAATAATTTCAGACCTTACCGATTTTTGGCACACTGCCCAGACAGTTTTTGAATATTCACATTAGGCCTGTGAGGTGGCAACAATGTTGGAAAAATTTCATGTTGTTGCACCAAAGTACCCGTCAGGATTGATTTGCATCTCAACAGGCACCGATGTTTTTAAAGCACCAGTGATTTACTTACAGCTGTATTTATGGTGCTTTCCAACCTGATCTCTCTGGTTTGGTTCAAC
Organism: Aeoliscus strigatus; assembly: GCA_901007665.1. Classification (NCBI taxonomy): domain Eukaryota; kingdom Metazoa; phylum Chordata; class Actinopteri; order Syngnathiformes; family Centriscidae; genus Aeoliscus; species Aeoliscus strigatus. The sequence continues at coordinate 141,862 of CAAKHB010001065.1, forward strand.
TTGCAACAGTTTGCTGTTACATTGATTGGTGTTTGGGTTGAACTGACACCAAACTCGTTATAGACTACTGAGGCCTGTTTCACAAAGCAGGTTTACTGAAAACCCTCCTTTCACAATTAACAAGCTTTTTAATCCTGAAATGAGGAAAACACAGAATCTTTTCATAATGTCATCCTGATAAACAAACATTTGAAACTTTAAATTTAAGTTTAATTTATTTCAGTACATGTAGGTTAAAAGGTGGCTTCCTGGCCTGACTCTTTCCCAATGTTTGCTTGGGTTCTCTCGGGGTTCTCCGGCTTCCTCCCCCCTCCAAAAGCATAGACAGACCCATAGGTCTGTGTATCATTTGACATCAGTTTAATGACTGTACTTATGCTTATCTCATAAGAATACAAAGTCAATCAATATCTGAATATCTTCTTGAATATTAGAGCTCAAACAAAGTGTTCAAACTGTATATTACTGTATGCTAATGTATGCTTTGTTCTGTATACCATGATGTGTGTGACATTTTAGGGACTGTGCTATCATACTGTTTAAAATCATCCGTTACAACACATAACACATTACTTGTGAAGGTATTTATGCCTGAAACTTGGATGCCTGAATGCTTGCTATGTTACTTGATGTACAGTACCTGAGTTACCGTATTATAGGCATACAATAAGCATTTGAGTGAGTGAAAGGTAGAATCTGCATCAAGCATTTAACAGTATAAGGCCTGAAGTGGATATTCAATAAGATTCACAATGCAATTTAAGAAAGTAAGTAATTCAGGTGTTGTGACTGAAGTGAGAAGGACGGTTATTTCACCCCTGGACAGAAATCGTACCAAAGGACAATGTCAGCAGACTGGTTCAGGGGAATGGAAGAACTGAAAGCACGCTATGATTGAACGTTTTCATTTTTTTTCAAGCTGCTGCAGCTGCAAAGTGATTAGTCTTGTTCAGGGAGCATATCAGGGAATCACAGGCACGTTTATGTTTAAATGAATACTTTAGATTAGCTGGTTTTGCAGTGGTCAAGGCCAGAGATGACTGAACTTGCTGGTCAGAGGTCGGATTCAATGTATTTCCTGGTGAGAAACACCTGCTCAGGCTGTACGCTGGGATTTGTATGACAGTTCCTTGTCAAATTGAAGGCTGGACCCCCACAGGTTTGAGGCACAAGTCAATATTGTCTTGTCACTGATTATGGAAAGCACGATGGGAGGGAAAATCATCATTGTCTCAAGACCCTTCCTGTTTAGTATTCTTACTTTTCAAAAGCTCACAAGCCATTTTTGCACAAATCTTTGCTCTTCAGTATGTTTCATTCATCATTCTGGGAATTTGCTTCTTAAGCTTAAATTTATGGAATGCATGAAGAGAACAATTGATCCTAATTCTCCAGAAAACTTAATCCTTACAGGAAACTAGCAAGCAGGAACATGTTAGTCAATGAATATTAATGTAATATAAATACATAAAATTGGATTTATGATTTCTTTGTACCCCATAATGTATTTCATGTCTGTTCATTTTCAGCTCTGTCATACTCTCATATTTCAGAAACTTGGTTTTGAGTACTGTTTGGGAAAAGTTGTCCGTTATTAAACGTCAACAGGCCAATCCATTCACATTTATAACCCATTACATGTACTAGGATCTACTCCCAGTAGCTCTTGTACTTGTAGAAAATGTACTTTCACATTGTTGTATTAGAATGCACCCTTCTCCCTACTTGATAGAATTATTTTAATACACATGCAATATGTCTACAACAGCCCCTGCTTTGTCACAGACAATGTTTAGCATGCTGTTTTTAAATAAACTGCATCCTTCACTGGCTCCACAAGATTTATAGCTTTGATTAGATTTATATTTCTGGCTCACTGTGCAGGATTTGTTTTTCGGGGGGAGGAGTAGTTGAGTGAAAGCTAGAGGATACTGAGAAACGCGGGGCCAAGGCTGAGGCAGCAAGCAGACGAGCCGGTAAGGAGCACGGCGGAATTGGAAGACGGGAAAGATGATGCCAGTGGACAGTCCGACTACCTCAAGAGCCAACACTGTGTGACGGCTGCTGCATCTGGCTTTATTTCAGTGCACGTGGTTTACTGTTGCATAGGTGCTTCGATTCGAGAGCGTGGCTGGTATTGTTCTCACAAGGAGACTCGTTCACGAACATTCGTACGCACTGATGCAATTATGTGTGCTGATTGCCGGTAGAGGACTCAAGTGGCCGGTACACACGTCATGAATCTGGTGGTGTGTTTTCACATGCAGAGAGAACAAGTCTCTGCACATTTGAATGAATAACGCCCTAAGTCAGTCTGTATGTGGAATAATTTTGTCTCTGCAATTGCTCCAGTCCAAGGTCCTAGCATTTTAACACATTTATGTGCAACAGCATTCCACTGTGTAATGGTAATGGCTATTCTAAGTAGCCATTTAAAAATTAGATACAGTAAAAAAAAAATAAATACTGTGAGGAGCTTGTGTCTAGAAGACGCTAGAAGAGTCATCCATAACATCAGTTAACTTCTTAATCAGTTTTTATCACTATATGGGGAATGCCATTAAAAGGGAACAGCATGTCTCCATTTCTAGGTTCATCGTCTGTGAAATCTCATGATGCACTAAAAAGATCAGCAGCTTTTATGGCAGTCTAATCAAATCATCTCATTTGGTTCATATGAATGAATGGAACTCTAAGTGGCTCCATGATGTTGAATGAGCTGAACAGACATACAACATACTTCTGTCAAACAGTCTGGAGTCGGCAAAAATAGATTGTACAGTAATTGTACATGTAATTGTGTTGACTGTGACTGTGTTGACTTTTGCCTGTTTGTTTTTTGTAGTTTTTTCAAGGTAAGACTATTTTAAATTTTTGTTTTTAAAGGTTTGTTATTGAGTCAGGACAGATGTTCCAACAGACAATGTAAGGTAGATAATACAGACTGGCAGCACTGTCCACGTCCACGTTCTTTTTGTCCTCGCCTTGCTCTCATCGTGCTTCTTGCCATTAATTCCTGCCTCATCAGGTTATTTTGTCCAGTCTTTCCACATGAGAACATGTGAACAAATGCAGCAGTTTTCACTCATAACATCTAAAATTGTACCATAAAGCAAATTAGTAACAACAGTTAGCAGAAAATAAGTCAGGAAGGTAGGTGAAGATAACAGGAAACTCTTATTCATTATAAGTGGCGATGACCCAGAATTACAGCACAATCATACCAGATGCCCCTAACCCCTCAGCGTCACTCTAGTCTTCTTAATTATTTGACATTATCAGTTAATTTGGAGTCTTCAGGCCAGCAAACTACATTACAAGAATGGGGAGAGTAGGGAGGGTGTATCCCAGCCGGCTGCAGAAAATCACCTCAGCCCTCAGAGACCAGACACAGTCTGTTCCTCGTGTGCTGCCTCAGTCTGCAGCAGCACAAGACACTGGCTGGCTAATAGACTGTGGGAACGCAACAGAAAACAGGAGGAATAAAGTAGACGTGGAGTTGTGAACAAAAACAAGGGGGGTGGAAGAAGAATGGAGGCAGTATTATGTGGATGGAGAAGTTGTTATAGGGGGAAATCAGAATTAGCTTTATTCGTCAAGTATGAAGACTCATACAAGGAATTTGTCTTCTGTAGCAACAGTTAAATACAGGAAGGAAAGAAAGAACAGAAAGACACTCAGCAGGCAAACAATACAACTCAATGTATGTACTATATAAACAATACATACATGTGGGAACTGGAATAAGTGCAGCTAAAAGTGTGCAGATGGTCAGACAGTCAGACAGTCAGCAGTGCAGGGATGATACAGCTGTTGACATGGTGCAGTCGTTAACTGTTTAATATGGTGACTGCTGTGGGGAAGAAGCTGTTCCTGTGCCGGTTAGTCCTTGTCTGCAAGGCTCTGAGGCGCCTGCCAGATGGGAGCAGTTCAAACAGTCCATGTGCAGGGTGAGAGTTGTCGCTGACAATGTTCCCTGCCCTCTTTCAACACCTGCAGAAGTACGGGTTCTGAGTAGAAAGCAGGGGGGCACCAATGACGTGCACCAGCAGATAGTCTGGATCTGTTCTGCTTGGTGGCAGCTGCAAACCACACAGTGATGGAAGAGCACAGACTCACTGCCTGTGTCTGGGGGGAGAGGGGGGGGACTATTGGAGGTTTAAAGGAAGTGCATGGGAATTCAACTTCTGTGAGTCCAACAGAGACTTAGGGTCCTCTTTAGGTGGTCTAAAGCACCAGGCATGTGACACATGGGCGTTGCCGACAGCGCCATGGCAGAGAGTCAGAAAGGTTAACTTTAGACTTACTCTGTGCATTAGTCATGGGTGTATTTTGGGTGTATTGTTCAATCAGCCAATCAGAGTGTCACCTCTCATTGTTCCATCCTGTTTTCATCAGGATGCCGCTGAACTCCCCAGATCCTGTTCATGTCATGTTGCTGTTGACTTAAGACTAGTGTTTTTTTTGTTTTTTGGTCACTGGCGCATTTGCTTTCTGCATCATCTAACCAGTAATGCGCCATCATTTTAGACCAACACGCGCGGAAAAGCACATGTTCATTTGCTAGTCAGATGGCCAGGGAGTGAAAATAACATTTAAATAGCAATGACACTTGCAACATGGACTATGTGCCCTGTGCTTTAGAATAGGGAGGCGACCGTGGGCTGACACACTGAAGGGATTCATCCCTCGGCTTGGGAACACCTCAGGATTCCCCTGGAAGAACTGTTGGCAGTGGACTCTGGGATTTCATGCTGAGTCTGCTGCCACTGCGACCCTGACCCAGATAAGTGGAAGAGCATGAGTTTGAGAATAACATAGAATAGTCCTGATTGTCATTGTAACGGGGGCGATCCTGATCAGTGCAAAGGTACATTAAAACACCCCTGGAAAAAATACAGTCAATCGAAGGCAACACTGGCGATATAGATATAGGAAAGGAACTACTTGACAAATCTACTTGAAAAGTATTCAGCATCCATCAACTTGGACAGAATTTGCCCAGCTGGAGAGAAAATGTCATGTCTCCACAAATGGGAGTTCAAATGTCAAAGGTGTTGTAGGTCACTTCACTAAGCAGACACACACACGTAACCTTTTCCAACTATCTTCAGCCGCAGACCTTTAAAGACTCTACAACCGTCTAAGCGAAACCATTTGAAGCAATTAGTATCTATTGCTCAGTGAGAATGTTTTACGGAAATGCGCTCCTGGGAGCGATGAGCTGGAACAGCTTTGCAACACCTGACCCTTCTGTGCCTTTCGGGACATTCTGTACATCCATATCTCACAAACATGTTTCATTTTTAAGCCCATAAGCCACTTACAACCAACTTTGCTATGCTGTGAGCCAAATGTGACAACTATCTGGAGCTATCCGGAGAACAAATTAGGACATATATGACTGTTGCGGGCATCTTTATCTCGAGCTTCATTTAATGAGGAGAAAACTTATGAATGACATCGCTCTTGATTCTTACAACTAACCCCCATACAACAAATTCCCACACAGCTGTCATAAATGTCTATTTATGATCAATTATTAAACTGGAGCATATCATATGCCGCTGTCAAAACACCTTGAACTTCTGGATTCTGACTGGAGGCGAGGGATTTACAAGATCTACAGTGCAGACACTGTACATGGAATAAAATGACACATCTTGTTTCAGGCATCACCATGATAACTGAAAATGTACAAGTTAAAAAGTGCAACTTTGCTGGTTTGCCTTTAGAATATTCTCTGTGTAATTGCCTCCAGTTGGCTTTAACAGAGGAAACTGCGCTACAATGTCAAAGCTCAAACTCTAAGCCTGGCAGAAGAACATAAACGCCTCAGACAGAAACATCCTCACCATTCTGATTGCTCTTTTCGCCCTTCCATCATCATGTCTCCGCTCTGCCGAGAGGCTGTAACAAAGGCGGTGGGGCAGTTACACAGACAAGTCGTTCATCTACTGCTGAAAGTCACATGAAAACATGTTAGCAACTGTGACACCGCTCCTCTGAAATGATTGCCCTAACGGGAGAGGGAGGATGGGGAGCAGCTCTTGAAGCCATTCAACTACACAGACCTGCAGTGATCTGCTGGTGGTCCACAAACACTAGAAAAGATACACAGGCACACTGCGGAAAATAATTCTAAAACATGAAGATGAAGATACTTACATTATGAACCTAACTATTGCCATTGTGCCAACATTGTCCGGTAAGACTGTGTTGGTCGGAGAGGCCGTTGGCGCGGATGGCAGCCACGTCTCCATGAGTCTGACCGGGGCAGCTGTGGCTACAGATGTAGCTTACCACCATCAGTGTGTGACTGTGGTGTAAACGAATAATGGATCGCTAGCACTACCATATAAAATTAATGCATTTTTATTATAGCGTTTTTAAAACACACTCACACACACACACACACACACACACAGGAAAAACACGGAAAACAGAAACCCAGCACTTTTGACGAGTTTGTTTTGCCTCAGCATCCCAGCTCCTGAGTCGGCCCATGTGTTCTGCCAACGCAGTTGATGGCTGCTAAACATGATTGATCACAGGATTTGTGTCTGCCACATTAGTCCTGTAAACCAGCAGGCAGCATCTTGCCAAACACTACTCGTGTCTGTTGTGTATCAAAGGGCCTGTCTGTCTGGAAAATACTCTACATCCTCCACTGTGCAACTTTTCAAACACCCATAGTCCACCGCCTCATCGCCCTTGATGCTCCCTGCACTCACTCCTCTGTCACTGTAAGATTGATTAAGATTAAGAAATTGACTTTTACAGGATGGAGGAAGTTGAGTCTCGGAGAATAGGCTTCTGTGTGTGCTTTCTGCAGACAACTTGTAAGGGAGGGAATCAGGGAGGAAAATTAGGGTGATGCTGGCTGCTGAGGGAATTCAGGGGAGGATGTTGTGAGTTGGAGGTCAGTGCAGTTTCGTTATTTAAGTATGTACACTCACCAGGGCATTCGTTTTCATATGGCAAAGCGTCACTCTGAGGACCTAAGGGAGAGAGGAGCACTGTACAAGCAATCTGGAATTGAGTTTTTGAATTGCACACATAAGGATTTTTCTTTCACCGATAGATTGCTTTCCCACACCTCTTCACATGCGGCTTCTTGTCGGCTCCAGGAGCTCTAAAAAGACCCCAGATTGAGTGGGGAGGAAAAAATTAAACATCTGTGCACAAATGTTCTCAGCAATCATAAAGGAACAAGATGAATAAAATCCGCTGCAGGAAGCAAGGTGGAAGTTCGCGTGGTGGCTTTTGGCAAAGTTGACATGTCTGACATCAAACATGCGTCATATGCTGATCCTAAAATATATCTTTGCACAAAGTCTGCCTCAGTATGAAGAGGAAGAGTATGGGGAGGGTGAGCTTAGCCCTTCAAGCTGTATAGTGTTGGGTTTGGTTACAATAGTTGGAATATTTAGTTTAACTACTCAACTGAATTCCTACTAATTCTGCGTAGGGTCAAAAACTATATGGCTCCATCCACCTTACACAAAGGACTTACACCAAACTGCTCTTTCACAGCTGAAGGAAGCGCTTTCATGAAGGGGGAGGATATAAAATGAGTGACACACACACACACACACACACACACACACACACACAGCTCATCCACACAGAGAGGCGTCACAGTCCGTTGTTCTGGCGACCCCCCGACCTGGATAGACTGGGTTAGACTCCACACATGGTGCAGAGTCCCCCAGTCACCGGGTCCTGAAGGATCTCCAGGACGGCGTCTGTGTGGGCAGAACTGGAGCTAAAAACTAAGACAACAGGAAAGAATAAAACCCGCCTGAAAGATTAAGTATAGGAGTATAATTGAATTACAATAAAATAGAAATAAAAGATTAAAAAATAAGTTACATGCCAAAAATTCCAAGGATTAAAATAGTAAAAATAAATTAGTATAAATTGGAAATAAAAGAATTGAAGAAACTAATAAGACATCGACAGTTTCTGTAGGCTGTTCCGTAACTCGGGGCCATAATCTCCTCATGGGTTTTGATACTAACTCTTCCCTAATGTTCTTCATGATGAAAATCATCATCAAACTTATTGCAACTAATGTGAAGTTATTTTGAATTGAATATAGAATGGGTGGACTATAAAAGTATATTCTTTTTATCCTAAATAAACTTTGCCACTTGCTGCTGTCTGAATGTCAATATTATGTACATGACTGAGGCAGTCAGATTAAATACTTGATATGATATGGCATTATATGACTTATACCTTACCTCCACTTTCTATTAATCAGTTTGAAATGGCAGTGAATATGGCGCTCCTCGCACAAGAATGCAAATAGAGCAGTAGGAAGCTGGTGTAGAGGAAAGGGACAAGCAATGACTCAGACATATTCATTTTACTGACATGGACAGAATGTCCCAGTGTCACATAAATCACAGAAACTACACATCATTCCAGACTCAGTTCACCTTTGGTTCATTACCTAACTATTACAGATGGATATTTTAATAACAACAATAATAATAATAGTAATGATCATTTTGAATCAAGGGTTATCACATCATAGTGATTGTACATGCTCCCACACGAACAGCAGAATGTGGTTATTAAACACAGCAGCTACCTCACTACCAGCGGAGGAGAGGCTGTTGAGGAGGGCACAGTGTTAAAGGGGCAGTGACAAGACTGCTAAGGGATAATTAAATACAATAAAGTAGTATATTGAAGTAGAAGTATCTTGACATACTTCATTGTATTTAACTGAGTTCATATATAGAAAGATAGATAGATAGATAGATATGTTTGTTCATTTCCAAAATGCAGATGAGTTTTATCTGCGTTATTTCTTGTCACAAGAGCCACATTATTTTAAACAAAAACAGGATAGATATACATGAATAGACTCTGAACTCTCCAGGTGTAATACACACATACTCACACAAAGTAAGAGGCTTTGTTTTGTCTTTGTGTTTCATCCATTTGGCAGAATGGGGCAAAAAGCCCATCGATCAGTGTGACCTGGAACTGCCTAAGCCACCTGCACGCACGCACACTTGCAAATTCACACCTCCCAGGCTGATTCCTATCCATATGGTTTTCAGCACATTTGGTAAGAATATGATTTATCGTGCCAGTGTGACTCCACTTTAATACACCAGGGGGACATTAAAATACAACGGCAAATTAATTGTCACCATGAATATTTAATCAGATATAGTGTTGTAAAAAGTAAAGGTACTGCTGTATAGCTGTAAGATTTTGTACTCGGATTCATAAAACAAAATGTTAATAATGAAACAATAATGATAATACACTTAACTGTAGTACCCTGTAGACGGTAGAACACCACAGCAACACAAATAAATTAAAAGCGAAAGACAAAATAACAAAGGGAAAACAATATCAAATATTAATGAATACACTGAAAAATATTTTTTTTTTCAAGTAGAAGCCACTGCGAAGGTTTCATCCCATTTGAGTCTTAATCTTGCAACATCAGGAACAGCTCCTCCAAGGATGGGTTAGGGTTGGAGGGAATGCACACTGGGTCGGAGGGGATCTGATAAGGGAACTTGAGGGTGAGGCTTCTCTGGGCTTTTAGGCAATCAATAATATCTTAAAATCAACTCTCAAACAACAGGTAGCCATTGTACGGAAGCCAGGATCAATGAAAAAGAGATCATGTCTCCTGTTGCATGTTAATTCCTGGCAACAGACCTTGATGAGGCGGTACTGGCCCCAAACAGCAGAGAAAATGCAAATATCCCATTGACTGGTTACGCAGTCGTGGGTGGCAGAATTTTTCTTTGTGGAGAGAAAGTACTGATTATTTGATTCAATAGCCAATATTTTCATCAAAAATGACACCAGGATTTCTGCATCATAACAGTTAGTTTATATCATGGCTTCAGTCTTTTGGGACAAGACTTGAAAATGGTCATAATAAATAAACTTTGAAATCCACATCACAGATCTTTGCCGCTTAGGCATATCTTTTATCTGTAGGTAATGGGTATCTTTATCTGGAAAAGAACATACGGTATTTATCATGCAGGCTGGCAAACAAGGGCACACGTGAAAATAGGTCAGGAAGAACGCAATCAAACTTGTAATATATCTGTGTGGCCGCTGCTCTATTTCCAATGCAGAATTCTCAAGAGGAAGGTTAGATTTATATCCTTTGGCAAGAAACACACGCACATGGGCATACACACACACACACACACACACACACACACACACGCACACACTCATTCACCAGCTACCTTCAATAAACCCATAGCTGCTAAATTATAGCAGAGTGACTGCATTCATTTCAAGGGATGTATCACTTTTCATCACTGCTGCACTGAATAAATGAATATGTCAGAGTATGTGCGTCTCATTCAACAATGCAAAGCTGCAAAGTTAATTTAGACTGCTGCAGATGCTGGTGATGCCAGACTAGAGGATGTCTGACATTCAGACTCTCCGATTAGCCATGGCTTACTGGGTCAGGACAATCAGGGAGCCCACATGTGGGCCAATCCACACAGACCTAGAATACTCTTTGTTTACCATACGCACACAAAAATGGATTCTTCTCAAGCAGGGGAAAGATAATATTCATAATATGATATAACAGATTTGTTTCCAGGCTCACACATTATGTCCTCCAACTCAAATGACCTTGTCATTCTATTGTTCCTATTCATATACTGACACTGCGTTGAGATGTATTTTTGTCAAAATACACTAAGTGGCTTCTTCTATCTCTATGGAGCACCTGAAAATGGGATGATACTGAATATTACCCTTGTTTGTTAGTTTCCATTATGTAGATAATAATAAGAAGGTGTTGGATTTAAATCATAAGCTACAGTACTAATAGAATGTTTGTCCTGTTGACTAGCAATGTAACATATGGTTTTGAGAGAATGTTTACTTCATAGCCACATCCAAGAAGACATCACAAGCCACTTCAGTTGTTAATCAGACAGTGAGAGTCCTCCACTTTCCCGCCAGCTCCCAAACTTCTTGAAGCGACATCTGTGACACCCCATCCAAGGAACTTGAATTTGTAATCTTGCTGCGCTGACTGTCAAACGGTCCTGAAAACATGACCTCCTTGAAATTAAGAGATGGAGATGAATATGCAAACGAGTCTTATATTGGCTGGAGAATGTGTGCGCGTGTGTTTTAGATGCTGTTGCCCAACTGCGAGGTTGTTTCTCCCTGTTGGTTTACGATGACATGAGGTCTTGGATGCTTCCACTCTGATTTCTCTTTGGGAGGCCAATGCAAGCGCTTCCATGAGTGACAAATTGGGGTTCATATTTTTAGATCATTGTCCCACTTTGCTAACATATTTTCATAACACATTAAACAAGAGGATGTCAATTAACTGTATAGTATATTTTAGTTGAAAGTTTGTCTGTGTGTGTTTGCCTGCCTCTTGTTTGAGTTTGGGTCACATGTACCGACATATACCGACAGTACTTACTGTTTGCCCTGACATCTCAATTACAGCTCAACTGAAGCAAGAGAAACTGATGTTACACATGAAATACGGGTGGGTAAAATGTGCAGTCAGGGGTATGTTTTATATTGCAGTATTTTCAAATTTTGCCGTCTGATAACGTTATATACTTTAAGCCTTAGTGGAACATGAGTTCCAGTTAATGAATTGTATCCACCTGGGAGCTGAGAAACAAAGACTGTCTCACTTCATACTTTATTACCATCCACTTCACATAGCCCTCAATTTCACTCTGTAACTGTTCTAATATCTATTATCGTTCTGGGTTTTCGTACCTGTTCAAATCAGATTTAATATTTGAAGTCAAATAAATGGCTCTAGGACTCAGTGAATTAATGCGCGTCACATCGGCTTCAGAAGTCAAGCAACTGCGAAAGATATTAACAAGAGTCTCTCACAAAAGTGTGATACACAGACTTATTTCAAATATGGTAATAGGGTGAAAAAAAAGGACAGTTCACACAATGACGCCTCAAATTTATTTCATGAACAGGAAATTTGCAGTTCTGACATGCAGCCTGGACAACAGAGGTAC
>CAAKHB010001065.1:153913-192593 GCA_901007665.1 Aeoliscus strigatus
TATTAACAAGAGTCTCTCACAAAAAGAAACACGAGTGTTTTAGTGTGATACACAGACTTATTTCAAATATGGTAATAGGGTGAAAAAAAAGGACAGTTCACACAATGACGCCTCAAATTTATTTCATGAACAGGAAATTTGCAGTTCTGACATGCAGCCTGGACAACAGAGGTACAAATATAAGTTATTATTATGTTCATGTTACATGTTATTATGTGAAATTAAGCATAATTGTGTCATCAATTCAAATAGTGAATCAGTTTTGACAGCATTATTTAATTAACCAGTTAAAGATTCTATGGTCAGTTGTGTCAACAACTTTAATCTTCTATGAGCCATTTAACATGTAATGTTCTGGGTAAAAAAATCCACATATAGTTTACATAGTACAATATAGCACAAATATTAAAAGTCGCCACTTTCAGTAAAAACTGGAGCAACTGTGATCAACTGAGATCTGACCCTTACTGTCACCTCATTTCCACTATTTCTCTCCAAGAAGATCATCACCATCTGCTAACACACATAATACTGCTCACAGACTTCATGACAAGGTTTGAACTGATTTAAACATGGAGTGATGAGAGTGGCTGCTCATGAGGACAATAACTTTTCCATCAGATCAAATCTTCACCCTAGGATGTCCAGTGAACATTGAAGGTTGGCTGTGGACCATCATGTAGGGAAAGTGTTTCTAAGGTCAATCAATTACAGTAGCAGCAGGTTGCAGTTGATGGCGTCTCCCAGCTTGGGACTAAGTACAGGCTGTGTACTCCATATGTCCACAAATTAGCAGTGATGCATTTGCAACTGTACCTGCAATTTCCACAGACACATTGAGTCATTTGAAGGAACTAGAACCACCGCCATCTGTTTCAGCTGCACTCTAGATTTCAGGTTTTAACAGTTTGGCTTCTGGCTCTTTCAAAGGTCAGCCCATGATCCCACTTAAAATAAATGTTAAATGCCTTCCTGTTTTGGATTTGAGGGTGACTGATAAGTGGCATGTTTGATTGAACCAGCTTGGGGGTTGAATTGTTAGCAGTTGCTAAAAATAGTAATACAGCCATGTACAAACATGATGTCTCTATTTGAATGACGGCATTAATATGCAACAAGTAACACCTGATAATGAAACAATAATATGTTTCGGGTTGGATTCTGGAGCTGATGAGGGGAGTGGTGGGAGTGACAGCGGGAAATGGGGCAAATGAGGTGAGAAAAATTAATGATAGTGACACGGTAAAATACAAAGAATATGCAAAGAGGACATAGGACAGTGCCAAAGAGTATGCAGGGCCATCAGTTTAAAAAGTGGAAATGAGCCGTGTGTGTGTGTGTGTGTCAGTCAACTAATCTACAATTTGCTGATTGTGGGTGAATCAAACTTTTTTTTAATATATATATATATATATTCAAGGACACGTTTGCTGCACTGAAACAGTCAAACAAATGAACCTACACTACTTAGACAGGTGTTGTCCCATAACTTTTTCTTGCCAATAAAGTAGGTTGAAGTGTAACTTCTCGATCCAAACTTCACCTAATTTGCATTGAAATTCCCTCCCAGTACAGCCCCTGCCTATTACCGTGAAATGTGATAGAGGTCATGAAATTCACAATTGTGCTAAGACAGGGTGGGGCAGGACTGCTTGTGGCGAATGAAATTATCACATGACCAGTACAAGGTCACTACATTTGATGTGGGTCAGTACAAATTTAAGATGCCAGCAGCCATAAGCTGACACCCCCATTCTGCACCCCCTCCACGTTTCACCTACACGAGATATCGTCTTTCACCCCCTACCCTGAATTTGCTCTCTATTTCCACCTTTCAACACAGCCTACAGCATGTTAGAGAAATATTGCAGCGCTTAGAAATATCACTAGACATCAGTGTGTGCGTGTGATTGTGTATGTGTGCATGTATGTTTAATCAGTTTATTGTAACTTGTCCATTCAGTTAGTTCACGAATACATCAATCCAAAACAACATTATATGTATTTAAGTTGTTTAAACATAAAGGCAGGAGTACACAGACCAAAGTTTTACACTTGTCATGTGAATCTCAATAGACATTTATCTGGGGTCCTGCCGATGCTCTGGAGGACGCTGTGTGCACACAAATGGCTATTATGTGAGTTAATTGTTTTTACATGCAAGGTCGTCAACTGAATGTCTGACCTGACTTTGTCCTCATCTTCACTCAGCTTCTTTCACCTTTGTGCGCGTAAGTTTAATTTCTGTCTGACTGATTGTTATTACTGTTCTATTACGATCTAATGAAAATGATCACCTTCACAGACAGATGTTAGTAAGAGGTGAACGTCAAAGTCTGAGACATCATGACAAGCTCCCGATGGGCAGACCAGCATTACGAACGTCAGTTTTGATGGTGGCAGCATAAACTGTTGTGTTGGATGGCCCACTGGGTAGAGGAGCGCAGTCTAAATACAATATATTCAACTTTGACAATTTGCTTTCATCAATGATGTCAAAGCAGAGAAACAAGGTAGAACTCTATGGTTTGGTTTTTTTCCCGTGTGACGTTTGATGATGTAAGTGCCTCTGAAGGGACAAATTCACCTCTGACAGCCTCGCTCCTCTGAGCTGATAAAGAGCTCAATTTGCTATTACAGAGAAAGAGCAATGAAAAAAAAAGATAACAGTGACCGACAGTTACAAGCATGTGCAAGCAAGCAGAAACGGCTTTTGCCTGAGCATCTGTCTACCTGTCATCTCTCTTTTGGTGTTTATTATTTTCCTTAAAAAGTCCCAGCAAGCATTTTGAGCCAAGCGTCCTGTCAGTGAGACAAAGCATTAGCATCAACCCCCTCTGTACAAAGTTCTCAAGACTACAAACTAAATCCAGTTTCCCTTGGTGGACTGTTCACTTGAGCCTCTCACTGTTAGACAGGATTTAAAGCATTTTCAGCATTTACTTGGCAAGTTTTACTTTAATCTGTCCCGGTGGATCTTATCTAACATCACCTGAGAGGAGATGTAGCTGTAGCTGGTCGTCATGCCGTCACACCATGTGGACTGAAAAAAAACGATTTGTCCACACTAGACTTTGCTTTCATTTTATTTCAGTCAACAATCTGAAGAAATATATCTTTACCATATACCAGCTAATGGTCTATGGAGGAGCATTGCTACCGCACCAGAAAAAGTAGAACGGATCATTGCCACCACCCTGCAGAGAGCTGGCAACTTGTCCACGGAGGATCCTGCCAAGGATTTTGTTACATTTTGTTATTTTGTTAATTATACTGTATATTATGTCGTGTCCTGTCGTTAGAACACGACATGTTTGCACAGCTGCATGAAAATCGCGTTAAAACATTTGATCTTTACACAAATCTTCTCATGTCATAATGTCATACTAATATACATTTCTTTTTTCTGGTAATACATCTCAGGATCGGACAGTTGACTTTTTCCCACAAAATGTGTTACTTTCACAATTTGCATGCATTTGTTTTTCAAAGAGAATCCATCTCATGCACAGGCGCAGAAAATCAAGATTCTGACTAGAAGCCATGATCACAGCACAGGTGTTCACTCATGATGGGGTCAATAAATCCTCCACATTTGTCATGTCACAATGTCACAAGTCAACTGGGAGAAGGACATTGGCATGTCGCAAGCTGGCATATCAATTCAGCAAATTCCTGCAGCTGCACACGTTCATTTCTCAGCCATACGCCACTTTAAAGGTTAGTTGTGACTGCAGAGGACGTTTACCAGCACATTTGTTCACTGCCTTTGCAGACTGCCAGGTGGTTTTCAACCACCTGAGAGATGCTGCTTTCCACGCAAGGCATCAGCACACAGTCAGTCAACTTTTTCTACAAATCACTTTCACAATCACAAATTCAAACACGAGGTTTGAGAGGGAAGATAATGAAATGAAAAATTTAACATATAGACAACACACAGACAGTGGAAGTAGCTATTTATATACCTGCTTATATTTATTTCTGATTTGTTTTTGTTTTTTGTTTTTTAAAGGAATCCCCTGAAGAAACTAACCAGAGACGGTCTCGCAAACCATCCATTTCTTTAGTGTTATGGCCATGAATGTCTGATCAACATATGTCTCAAGGTTTGAAACTGTTCATTTTGGTGATGTTTAAATAGAATACAATCTTTTTTTGTGGTGTACAAGTACAAGCTAATTGAATGCAATACTTACCCACACAATCACAAGCTCTTTGAATCTATACTGTTGACACAGCTATGCTGATGTGAATGTTGAGTGGAGCTTATGTGTTAGTACGTGTGTGGAGCAATCAGAACAGCTGGGTGCACCAGCACATGTTCCCGTGAACTGTGCACAGCTTTTGTGTAGGAACGGGAGAGCAGTCAACAAGCCCAAATCAGTAATCCTAGTAGTCTTTGTGCTACACCATGGTACACTACTGTAGAACATACATGTATACTATGGTTTGTAGTATTTAAGGTGTTGTTCTTTAGACTGCTGACGGTCACTTCTTTGCAGATTTAACATTAACAGATGAAAATCAGATAGATCTTAATGGGTAAATAGTTTCTTTTTCAGTTTCACTTATATTTTAATGGTGGGGGCCAGTGTTTGTTGCTTTTATTGTGTCTTATTTCACTTCCGCCCATCTCCTGTATCTGGGGCCGTTGGTAGAATCACATTTTATTTCCAATTTGCTGCTCCAGTTCTTAAGTGTAGATGCTTTCAATGGCGTATAAATTGTTACCACAATAACATCCGCTGAATCAGCTGGCAGTGGAGTTGCAGTAATACCATCCTGTGAGCGTGATGTACCATTATACAACAGGAGTGTGATCCCGAACTTTTTGTGCGATAAACTTTAATGAACTTTAAATGTCATCTGTTTTTTAAACTGAAAGGTTCTCCGTATCACATTTTCATTTCGACGCCACCTCATAAAATTTATATTTGTGTCTGTTTGCTCTTCACGCAGGGAACAATGCAGCAAATAAAGATGTCTGGTGGCGTCCGTTAGTAAAGCTTTCCAAGGTCTGATTACATTATCGGGGTCAAGCTGTATTAGACTGGATGCATACTAGAAAGCCTTCCTTCTCCCTTTTTGTTTCACGGTCATTCCACCATCGTAGACTTGGTCTAAAAACATGTTTAGATCTAAGTACTCTAGTTGTCTGTCAGATGTGGGCCACCTGTGTAATACATTGCTGCATCTGGGCCAAGTGTAAGTGGGCTGGGAACGAGGCCAGTGTCGTGTTGCATTAGATGTAGGTCTTTTTAAGCTTTTTAATAGAGTACGGGCACTTTCCTTCTGCAAAATAATTCAGGATTCTTCCAGTGCTTAATGTTCTATCTGTTTAAATATCATTGCTCATGTATCATGTATAACACGTGTATAAATGCATCTTGGCATCATCGTGGAGATTCACTCACCTGTCGGATGGCGCACAGCAGCTTTCCATAGCAGAACACGATCACCAGTAATGGCACGATGAGGCAGAAGATGAACAGACAGATGATGTAAGATATGTTGTTCGCTGTTTTGGCCTTCCAGTCAACGGAACAGGTGGTCCCGGGACCCTCTGGGCCATAATGACTCCATCCAAAGAGCGGGGGCAGAGTCCAGATGAGGGAATAGACCCAAGACATGATGATGCACAAGGAGCTCTTACGGTAGTTGGAGGAGTCTGCCTCAGTGGGTGCCATTATGGTGCTGTAGCGCTCATGGGAGAGGACTGCCAGGGAGATGAGGGACACGATGCCTACAGCAGGATGGAGAGGATACACAGAGAGACAGCCGTTAAACACATTCTACACACGGGCATTGCAGCAGAGATGTTTTTTTTAAAACTCATGCTCAGCACAGTGAGTACACGTGCTGCAATTGTGCCTCAATATTTGGAATGATGGCAGTAAAATACAGGCGTCAAGACTGTTTGTGTTGACAGTCGGAGGTGTTGTCTGTTGTCGTGTCTTTAGATATACGTAGCAGGTAATTCTGTTTCTCTGTAGAGCAATCATAGCCTAAAATCCAGACGTACCACCAGCACATTTAGATTTGCCCTTCACGTTGGTCTGAACGCCAGCCACAGCTCGTAAGCTGTGCCCAAAAGTCAGGTATAGGTGGACTCAGAACCATGTACAGAGTCGGTGGGAGGGTTCAGCAGGAGGACAAGAGTGTAGCATCGGCAAAGTGGTTATGTACACAACAAAGACGGCAGCAGCTGGTGAAGAGCAACCAGTGGTTTGGTTCAGCTCTGGCGTCCACAGTAAACGCACCGGTCATTTCTATAAAAGACAAACATGGAGCGATTGCTGCCACTGACTTGGTTCCATCACTTTGATGTTTATATAAATATATTAGCCCGTTGGTACCTCCCCTTGAAGGTGTATCACTATTGGTACCAATACCAATGATACCAATAATTCTAGACTGGATCAATCATTTCAAGCCAAGGACATGGGAAGTAGAGTCCAGTTTGTAAAATACTGTTATTATTCTATACCAGAGCCATTAAATGGACAAAATGCTGCCGGTCCATATGTGTATTTGCGTCAGTGAGCCTCATAGTTTACAGCTACAAAGACAGGTTGTACCAGGGAAAATAATTGTGAGAACTGCGGTATAATAATGATCTGGCAAACACCTCGCTGAAATCATCTCCTATTTCATTTTACATGTAGCCGTTACATGCGGCTGTAAATCCTAAACAGCGTCGCTACCTGTAGTCTGCTGACAGAAGCAATCACTGAAACATGCGACATAAATTTCTTTTCTCGCGACGCTTTCAACAAACAGGCACAGTCTATTGCTATTTCTGTAAGTCTCCTACTCATTATTGCAAAGAGGCAGAGCCACAGGAGCCTCGAACCGAGTGTCCACGTTGAACCCCTTTTATCCTGTTTGCTATCATTGTGATCTGAGGTCGCTCTTAATGCTCATTGATTTTCACTGGCAATAACATGGACCTGCGCTGGACGCCCCTTTTACAACAGTAATCTGGACCTTTTGTCAGTGTGCTGAAGCCATAGTTTCTCAGCAGGATCAATGAATACACATAAATGAACAGACTTACTTCTGTAACAAAAGGATGTTTATATCCAACTCTGTGTGTACTCACACTGTGTAAACAGATCAGTGGCTGCAGCATCTGCACACTGTCTTGATGTTGTTGACGGAACCCAAACATTACACTCATCTATCCTTACCTGCACGTACTGCTTTTATGAGCCCTTTTTCTGTCATAATCAACACAACAGACACCAACATGTTTTCCTGCACAATCTGAAAAAAAGAATCACTCCAGCTCACAGATGCTTTATGTCATTTTATGTTGGCTATTCTTCATCTGCATCTGTCATATTACAGTGAATGAACAACAACGTAACATATCAAAGAAGTAATTCTGAACTCTTTCTCTTGTTGCATTATGAGCAAATTTGTTTTTTTGTTTGTTTGTTTGTTTTTTTCCTCAATGACAGCTGTTTTCTAGTATATGAGTGACAAGTTGGGTTCATATCTATCACACTTTTGTCATAGTATCTGAAATGAGTTGGGAAATTCCATCAATTTTGCCTGGAAAAAAATAAACCCATAGGCTGTGAATTACACCGTGTTGGCATGTATACATAGGTACCATGTACCAGGGACCCACTGTAACTCCACCCGAGTGGAGTCAACTGTCCACTGTCTCAAAGTGTAAAATACAAAGAAATAAACATGAATATAGATGAATAAAATAATTCCTCCCACCTCCAAGATGGGATCGGCTCCTGCACGACCGTGACCCGTGACCGGAATAAGCGGAAGTAGAACAATGAATAAATAAATATCATTACAACAAATAACATAGAACGTGCTGGACTCTGAGTGTACGGGACAAATGCATGTAAACGGTAAACTTCTGTAAATCCCATCAGCATTTTTACACCAATGTGCATCCTCTGTGTGCAAATGTGACTCAGCCAAGATGTCTGTCACTCACACTGTTCTTCTCTTTACTGAACGCACATAATTCACTATTTATTACACTAGCTCATTAGCTGGATAACTTACTTTGACCTTTATGGCGGGCGGCATTGTTCTGCTTTCTCTCTTCCTGCTGAGACCACTTCTTACCGTCCTAACAAATTAACATCACTGCAGCCAGGTGTTGCGCTTTGTCTACGTGAGGCACATGCATATACAAATTTCCTCTTCACCCCCTTCTCAGTGTGTGTGCATGTGTTTGTATGTGTGTGTGTGTGTGTGTGTGTGTGTGTGTGTGTGTGTGTGTGTGTGTGTGTGTGTGTGTGTGTGTGTGTGTGTGTGTGGCAGAGGCAATCTCACTTCAGTATGCAGCGAGTAGGGCCTCAGCAGTGCAAGGTTAATCCAGTGACTGTGTGCAGAGTCCACTTGAGGCACAAGGAGGAAGCCAACAGTATGCAGGAACACGCAGACCTGATGTCAAATAAAGACTGCAAAAAAAAAAAAAAAAAAAAAAAAAAAAAAAAAAATCCTCTCCTGTATCTCCACATTACAATGGAAGACAATAGTTCAGCGAGATGGAGACAAGGACATGCAAAGAAGGGGTCAGCAGAGGTGTAACAGACAAATAGGTGCCAGGAAGCTGATAGCACAGCAGAGTGTATAAGAAGGAAAAAGATCACACACACACACACACACACACACACACACACACACACACACATCACCAGTTGGCATGTCGACTTCATTTGGGACACTGGGCAAAAAACAAAGCGGAGATTCCTTAGTTGTTCAAGCATTCAAGATGCAGAAGGCTGCTAGCAGAAAGTATTCAGCTGAGCAGGAATTCTATGTCCTAGCAACCATCTATCAGATGTGTCTTTTTGCCCTTTTTCAAGGATTTTGAATTCGAGAGAACACTGATCACTGGGTGAAGCTTTATAGAGCTTTGGTGAAGAAAGACAGTCACTTTATCAAAGCTGCTTGCATTACTCACTGAAACAATTGGTTGCACTTTTCCCTCCTTTGACCCTCCCTCGTATTTCTTTCAGTCCACGTTTTTATGAGCTCATTGAAGAATAAGTCATCCATAACCAATGGAGACACTAATGATGTCTGCGAGCCATCTCTCACTAGCTCCACTGTGTTTGAGCTGGGAGAAGTCCTGTCAGATTTTAATAAATTGTCTCCTTGTGGATGTCAGTGTTACACATTTTCAGATAGTGCTTAATCTCTGCATTGCACTTGAGTCCGTGAGGCAGTGGATACAATCAGACTACATCCAGACACAAAAGAAACGACGGCGGCTCACTTTGTAACTGAAATGAACTAATCCTATTTTGGAAAGTGCCAACCTTATCCCAGAGGAAGTGAAAGCTGCGCTCCAGAGTCTGTTTTCAATTTAAAAGTTTGACAGATTCAAGAGGATCTTAAGCAAAGGGAAATTTAATTTAGCTGAGCGCAGTGTGCGAAAATTTCAGCAATATATAAAGTAAAGCAACAAGGGATCGGTAGGATGAGGCTCAGGGAGGGAAAATCCGATGAATCTGACACACGGAGGCTGCTGTTCTGTGTCTTTGCCTCCTCTCACTTCCTCCTTCATGTCCAAATACAGTTGAAGAGGTTCTGGTGATAATCCTACTCAGAAGGCGTGAAATCTGTGCAACAGTAAAGAAGCCCTGATGTTTGACTTCAACATGCTGTTCCAGTTGAAACAAGTCTTTAATCATCAGAGATTAGACGCAGTTTGGTGACTGAGATTGATTCCGCATGCAGTCGGCGCTCATTTGTAAAGGAATGTGGAGGTAATCTGTTCTGGAACGCTCAAATATTTCATGAAATGGCTTTATTTTACCGAGATGAATAACACATTCTCAATATTTTTATTGCAATGTCAAAGAGGGCTGAAAGTATTTAGCAACAGAGAAATTCAGAGGGTGTAATTCACTGATTTGTGCTGTTGCCAGAAGTTGCATATCAAAGTATGAGGGCAGGTGTGAATCTTGAATGACGTTTGCCCTCCCTTATTTTGTGTGGGTTTTTTTTTTTAAACAAACTTTAAAGCAGACTTGTCTGTAGATCAATTAGCTCAACAAACACTAACTTTCAACAGCGGCGTGAACAGAAAGATTTCAGGACAATTCCTGCTACTAACATCCCAAACACATGGGAACTTTACATCACGGAGAAAAACTTCCCCATGTGATTTTCCTCCAGGTACATTTGATCAGTCACTGAAACAATTGACATTTTTGATCGGGTCAGTGTCCTAAAGGTGATTAATTGAGCTTTATTTTCTCACATACAGCGAAATGTGATATGTTGCAGTTGCTTCATTTGCAGCAGAGTGAAAAACACAAACACGAGAACGTAAACCGCACGCACGCACACACACACACACACACACACAGATGGTAAAACGACAGCAACCCATTCAACAAAACCGGAAGTTGCTCATAGAACAGTTACAACTTGTTGCCAAAGTCTCTGTTTGCAAATTGTCCATATCTCACTACAATACATAATGCATTCTAAGGCTTCTTCCCCCAGCCAGACCTGGTTCCAGGTGAGTAGGTGACTTATTATCAATTGCATTACACATTTGCATTTCCCCCCTACAGCAAAGAAGCCCCCCCACACACACACACGTTCTCATTACAGATGTCCCCAAGGAGGTTTTATCCTGAAACTAACGCTGGAGATGCATCTGCCAAAACCTGCTCATTGACCAGCTTTGTGTCCCCACAGTCCAAGCTTTATCACAGTCCAGCGAGAGAGGCTAAACGGGGGAATAGGGGAAGGGGGGGCGATGAAGCTTCTCCTCGCCTCCGGCGCAACCATTCAACTGTAGGATAACAAGCATTTCGTGGCCATTTATTATCCTCCTGCGTGACATGCGGTGTGTGCGGCGACGTCCGCTGCGACGTGTTTTCTCACTTTGCATTACATTACATTTGGAGCAAGGACTAAGCGCGTGTCAGGGAGCTCAGCTCACCTGTGCACGGCGATCGTGTTCCATCAGTATTACACTCTGTGGAAGTGATCCAAGCGGGGAAACGTGTCCGCCAGCCAGTTTTCACAACTCATCACCTGCACAAACCCAGCCGCCCCTAGTACGAGGACTCCCTTCGGGTATGGCGTTTGGAGAACAGACTGCAGGGTTCACTGATATGACAGAGACATCATGCCGGGAAAGAGAAATATTTCACTCCAGAATCTCACCTTCAGACACGATCAGCTGGCTGAGAAGTTGGAAATGTGCGCGTCAATTATCCATTCTTCGCCATTCTCTTCATAGGAATCAAAGTTAAAGATGATCAAATCGGTACGTGGTGGTCGGCTTTTGAGAAACTACGTCTTTTTCACTCCACGAATCAGCATCGCAACGAGGTCTGTGCTTCTGGAACCGCATCGGAAAGTCTCATCCATCACACACACAGAACCCATTCATCTGCTCACAGATTCGTTTCTACTCACCGAACAGAGAGTTGACGAATCCGTACCACACGCAGCCTCCTTCTCCTATGAGCCACCTGCCCTGCGTGCTGGCCGCGAAGCTGAACGGAGTCCCCAGTACGCACACCAGCAGGTCGCTGACGGAAATGTTCATCAGCAGCATGTTGATGGGCGACCGCAGCATCTTGTAGCGGCAGAAGAGAACAAGCACCAGCAAGTTGTTCATAAGTCCGAAGGTGCCGATGAAGCCCAGGCACACAGCCACCACCAGATTGCCCGTCGGACTGAGGGTAGTCCGGTAGGAGTCCCCCACCAGGCGCCCCTCCAAGGCTCCGGCGCACAGAGCGCCGCTGACCCCTGCGCAGCCGCTCAGACTCACGTTGGACACGATCATCGCAGCCCGGTGTCACGATATGCACAGAACTAATATGTGGTTAAGATTTTTTTAAAGTGTGTGTGTGAGAGAGAGAGAGATCAAGAGTGTGTTTGTGAGTGTGCAGGAAGAAAAATGTAGAAAAACAAGTCGTCGCTACCGACACTTGTTGCGTTTAAGTGGAAAAAACAAGAAAACATTCGCAACAAATAAAGTGAGGGGGAGTTGTACAAGTATGGGGTGATGTTGGTGTGAATGTGAAAACTTTGTGTCTAAGTTTAGGTTATTAGATATGTGGGGGGGAGAGGTGTTTGGAAGTGGAAGGTTGGTTAGGCTTTACTCCACCGTGCGGCTCCTGCTGCAACACACTCTGTGAAGACACCTTCGCTGTCTGGTCCCATTTAAATCACTCCTGGCCGCTCTCTGGCTGATGACTTAGTGGCTGAGAGGAGGAGGACGAGGCGGCGGACCAATGAGACGATCATCCTGAGGTTCATGTCAGGGATGCGCCCAAGTCAACGTGCTTTAGGTTTCAGGGGACGTTTCTCTCCCGTGGAGAAATTCGTACTTTTTGTTTGTTTTCTGTTGTTTTTGTGACCATGAAAAAAAAAAAGATACATATTAATAACTAAAGTGCTCTTTGACGGCCGAATCCTTCCCAAATCAGCAGGCACTTCCCATGAGCATGAAGGACTCACCTTGCACTGTCCATGGTGCTGAACGCAGTTCGGCACTGAAAAAGCAGGTTACTCCATCCTGGGAATTTTATCTGAGAGACACAATTTCAATTCAGGCCATGAATGAATTCACAACATGAAAGTTCCATATACAATATATCCAGAATGCAGTATGTACGGTGAAGAAGTACAGACATACTGACTTATTTAATGGTTCAATCCATAAACGAATCTGAGTTTGAGTCATTTAAATCAACATCACACAAGGACAAAGAAAGCCCACTGCCTCCAAATACAAATAAATACATTCAAAAGTACAAGTGGTATACGGACAATCACTGGGTACGTGTCCACATCGGTTCCTCTTCCAGCCCAGCAGAAATGCTCTCTGACTGACTTCAGTCCGCTCAGCTCACCTGGACTAATACCAGGCGACTCGAACCACCCCCAGATTATCTAGATAATAAGAAGATCAAGCTGTTAAGTATATGATCGCAAAGATCGTTGACTCACTCGGTGAAAGGAGGAACCAGGACAGCTGACCAAACAAGGCTCAGGTGAAAGTAAATACCCAGCTGTGAAGGCAGAAGTTATGACCTCCACGCCTGCCGAAATTCTAATTAAACATGAGGCTGCAGCTCATTATTTGCCACGTGGGAGGACAAAATAATACAACGCGGCACGTCTAATTCTGGCCCTGGGAAATGAACAGGCTCTTCTTTGTCTGGATTTAGCCACTCAGTAATTTCACTCACTCTTATGGCAAATATTACATTTCTGCATGACTCAGTATGATGTTATTCTGCAGACCTGCTGTGTGTGATACCATTGTCAGGTATTTACAGACATGACCCTTGTTCAAATCAAAGGCAAATCATTGTCATCATATTGTATCTTTAAGATGATTCAGCAGTTTTCAGTCTGTAAACATATACTCCATGGCAGCTGCAGAGTGTCAGCCAGGTATCTGCTCGCTTGACGTCCAGGCAAATAATTAAAAACAACAAAAAAAAAAAATTAAACCAAGCTGCTTTAGTGAGTGATTTAGTCTGATGCTTAACTAACCTCTCAACTGTTCCTTCAGCAAAGTGGCTTTATTTTGTGGAGAGAACAACAGGTGCAGATTTTAATTAGACCGTCACCAACTCCTGTTTCACCACTGACTGTGTTTAGTTTGTAAAGCAAATAACACACTGCAGAACATCCAGGTCCAGAGATTTTGTTTTGGCAGCTGGTACACTGAGCTGTATCCATGTATCTATGATTGTGTTTCTGTATCTGCAGATGATGCATATTCAAGTCAGCACACATAAACTGCAGCTCACGGGTTGAATCAGCAGCAGTTTCCCATAATTAAAAGCAAGTCCTTGTCATCAAATGCTGACATTTGGTGTTAAAGCGCTGTTCTCACTGTTTCAGAGAACTGTGCCCTCTGCATCACTTGACTTTGCACGCTGACGGAAAGTTACAGAATCGGATCATGAACTTATTCTTCCCCTCTGCAGACTGTACTAATCCCTTCCCACCAAATATCCCCCTTGTCGCAATGGAGCAAGGTAATTACCCAAGAAAACTGTACAGCGACATTTACTCTGACAATATCTCTCCCATATACTCTTCTAATTGGGATGAATTAAGACACTTGGGTTATATTGTGAATATCACCTCCATTTAATAACCACAGTGGGACTGGGCAGCTGGTATTTAGATGGATTTCTAGGTCAACTCTGCAGCTGCACCCTGGGGAGATGTCTTGTCCAGATAGATAGTGCAGCAGATAACCAATGTGTGAATTAGAGGAAATGTGCAACCAAAGTATTGTTTAATGGCTATTGAATGTGCTTACATGTTTTTTTTTTTTTTTGACTGGGACAAGTGTCTCTGGGTGCGGATATTTACCTTGCTGTCTTATATTGTCAGAAGATCTCTCCTATCACGTGGACAGAAGGCTCGATTGTTGCTCGCATACATTTGCTGACGTTAACGTGACGTCAACAGTTTCCTGAGGAGCCTCTGACATCATGTTCCAGCAGCCAGCTGTGGCCAGCGCTCTCCTCTGTGCTGTGGTGGTTTGACGGTGAGACGGCGTGAAGAAGAGGGACACCAAAGTGACTGTCAGCCTCTTCACAGCACATCCACCAAACCGAGGCGGATTCATCTCGCTGACATTCCGACTGACAGGCAGAGGAAGTCTTTCGTCCTGCAGCTCTTCAGGGTGTCACAGAAGTGGAAAATAAACACACTACCTATTTTAGATTCATAACTATATTATCGCTTTGAATACTCTATCTATATCGTAATCTTTCATGTTCTTAACATTAATTCTTGATGTTGTATACAAATTCCAAAAAAAATGTATTGTAGTTTCTGTAATATATTAAATTCATTCGTTCATTCATCCACATTAATTCATTCATCTTCGCTTTCCATTGTTAAATGTGATAAGTGGCAAACGCACACTGACGTAACATCTTCACTGAAAGTAAAATGAAAAGTGTAAACGTAGTTGTGAGAAAAGAGACAAAAAACATTGGTTGGAAAATGAATATTCAACTTGTTGTTTTCTCATACTAATCCTCTTGCATGTTTTGCCACTTAGTCCAAGTAAGGGGGCCAATCGAGAGATAAAGTAATGCCATCAGCAGCCAGCTTCTTAGAGAAAGAGACTGGAACAATTTCTCAGCAGATTTTTATCTGAGACAACCTTGCAGATGCCCAAACCTGACTAAACAGGGCATCAAAGATCTTGACGGTCCACTCTCTCATTCCCAACTGTTCATGCAAAGAAGCAGAAAGCTCCGAATGACCCCATGGCCGAGCACGAACAGCGGAAATAGCGATGACTAAGTGATAACCAAGACGTACATGCATCCGCAAGGCCTTTTGGTCCCGGAGATAAAGCATGACGATTAAGAGGAGAGCCTTTTAGGGTGAGGACAAATTGAATAAACCTAACCTCATTCACATACACGTATGGATCAGACCAGAAGTGGATGCGTCCTCTCATGCTGCTGGTATTCAGGCGCTACTGTCAGCGTCAATGTCAACGTCAACTTTGCTGTCAAAACCCCCAAATTTACCGATGAAAGAACAGATTCACCAATGTGCTTTACATTCTGCGCTCATTCGTGCTTCATGGTGGAGTTGATCCCAGCTGTTAATGGGTGAACGGCGGGGGACACCCTGGACAAATTGACACGTAATTGCAGCGCTAACACATCCACACTCGCATTCACACCTATGGGCAATTTAAAGTAACCTGTGAACCTATGACGTGCTTTTGGAAGTGGGAGGAAGCCACACAGACACAGAAAGGCCTGCTGGAGTCACCCTGCTTTATATTTAAAAGCCACCCACTTCCGCTTTTGAGTGACATCAGCTGGTGCTGCCTCTCTGACAGTACCTCACAGCCTGGGCGCGCCACCCATTACTCATTCAGACAGAGAACCACATGGCTGTGGGCAAACTGTTGATCCCAAAACAAACCAAAGACAGCAACCATTTATTAGTTCCTCAATGGGGAGAATGCATCACTGTCCAGGTGACAGTACATATTGTGATGGGATGTAAACAGCACAGTACAACACACACACACACATCACAGCAGCGTTTTACTCTCCAATTCTACTACAGATCTTCATACATTTCTGTTTATCATTGCATTTCCTCCTCCCCTGACTGGTACTGCCGCTAGCAGCCTTGGAATCGGTACTTTTGATTTGTTCACACCGCCTCACAGAGAGATTATGGGAGCCTTGGTACAAAGTGTGTCGACATTACGCAGAGCCCAAAGGGTGTACAAATCAAGGAAAAATTGTCACCACATAGCGGTGTGCTGCATTCAAATAATGTAGAAGCACAGTGTGTACAGAACATCTTTGCATGCAAGGGGATAAAAGCCGCCATATGGTCCAAGAGGAGGCAAAATTACATCTCAGAGTCAAGGACACGAACAGGATGACGAACAAGACAAGCACTTGAGAGAGCAGGAGAATAGGTGTCTGCAGATTCTCAATGTGTACTGCTGTGGACTACAGAGTGTATTTATGCTACCGTCCAACACTGGGTTTTAAACTTCCCTCCATCTCCTCTAATTCCCTCCATACCATGCTCTTCTCCATCACACTGCCGTGTATTGACCTTGGAAGAGTGGCAACAGTTTCTTACGCAGTATGAGGCTTTAGGGAAAGCGCAGATGAGGAGCAGTGCCATGGATCATATAGATTTATTGTCTACAGATCTCATACAACAGTTGTCCACAGCCTTTTTGTTTTAGACACACTTGCACCCGCTGCCTTTAATGCTCGTCTCACAGCCTGTCATGACATGATACAGGAGCGGAGAATATATCTTGGGCGAACGGCTGAGGATGGGATGGTGAGGAATACGTTATAAACATTGAGGCCGTTGAGTTACAATTCATGATACAACACAGCATCTTGTGCCAGACATTCCTGCACATAGGTCCCCAAGCGGCTTGGAACATGGAACTGTGCTAGGCCATAACAATATAGACTGTGTTGCGAATGAACACTGTAGACTTTTCAGACTACTCATTTCTCTGTGAAAGTTGGAGTCGCGTAGGAAATTGAAGAAGATATTAATGAAGAAATGTGACTACAGAAATGGTTACTGTGAAGGAGGGACTGCTACTGTGTGGTGTACCAGTGGAGAGAGCAGAGGCAGAGGAAAAAACAACCGTTTTTGACAGTAACATGACTCTTACCGAGCTCTGAGTCCCATTCATCTGTCTTTATGATACTAAATAATATGATACTGAGGGGAATCAGCCCAGTAGTCATTAAAACCTTTTTAGAAATTACCGTCATTGTATTCTTTCAGTAATTCAGTAATTCAGTCAGAGAAGGACAGAGTGATAAAAGCATCAGCCACTGAAAAGGGTGAATTGGACTGGTAAGAAGTAAACCTCTTTCCATGCGGCATTAAAAATAAACAGATACTACATTTTAAGAGATATAGCCCCATTTCTTTTGTACATGTGACCAGCACTTGGATGGAAAGAACCTTTGAACATTCAACATGCTTCAGGAACCGTCACATTCACAGTGCCAAGGCCCTGGTAGATTTGATTTGATCTTAGCTGCATCTGTATCTGCCATCATAAATGTTCACTGCTGACAAGTAGCAGTTGTACAGAAGAAAACCTCAGATCTGATGACCAGTCGATGTCCTTCCAGGAAAAATGCTCCAATAAGCAAAAGCAAACAAATGAAAGTACAACACAAAGACCTATGATGCAAGAATTCAATGTAAAACATTTGTCGAGAACCAATAAGCGAATAAAAGCTTGATCTATGTTAATATTCAGTAAAATAATACTTCATGTTTTAGTTCCTTTTTAATCAATAGGATTGTTTCTTCTTGAGCATTAAACTGTCACTTCACTCCTCATCTCTGCTGCTACGGATGATCACTTTGAGGCATGTTGAGCTGATCTCAAACTAGACAGTGTGGAACATACAACAATCAGTCCTTTATGATGCAGGGCAGTAGGCGGCCACACCTCAGTGCCCACCGAGCCACTCTAAGTAATTCTAACACTACCGACGGCAGGCACGTTGACAGGGGGGAATTAATTCCTTACACACATTGACAGGAGGAGGAAACTGGAATAAACACAAGTAGACTTACAAACACACACTAATACAACACATAGGACAAATAATATTTATTTTATTTATCTATTTATTATATTTATTTTCAATAAAGGTTGATAAAAAACACTATTTTGAAATTAAATAAATCAACGATCTAGAGATGTACTATGTAACTATGTCACAATATAAGTTTGTCATTTGTATTGTTGGCTTCAGCACAAAAGGCCTCGTGATCTGCTCTGTGATAGTTTTGTGTGTTAAGTATTGAGAAATATTCAGTAAAAGTGGGTAGACGTGCTATAATAATTTATATTATAAAAATACATTTACTACAATAAAAAATTCCAAACTGAGGCAACGGAATCCACATCTCATCTGCATGAGGCAATCATACCTTTCACTTTAATGTAACTCCACCATTATGGAACCAGTGAATCGATAGTAATTTTGGCAGCTCTCGATATCACATCAGGGATGCAGGTTCGCGCATGCAGGAGCAGCATGTTTCAATTCCACTCTCAGGGGACCGATGTCCCTCCTGAAGCATCAGCTATTCATTTGATAGTCATTACTCTTTGTCAGTGGCCATGTGGGCTGAGAAGTGAAGCGGGTGATGGAATCAACACACTCTCTATGCTCACAAACATCACACACATCAACAGGAGTTTTCAGAGTGACACGTTGAGGAGGCAGAAATCTGTGAAATATCATTGAGATGCACTTATTTATCATTTTACCTGAGGGAGCTCCTTTGCTTTTCCATAATCAAACAGTTACTGTTGAGCGTGAAATTACAGAGGGAGCTGCTCTTTTATTTAGCAGCACGGGAATGAAGTGATTTGTCAGGGGGGTGTGGATCCAGCTGGGTGCTGAGATTAATAGTCTTGATAAGATAACAAAGTTGTACGATTTCTTTGTTGAAGGCTTCAAACACAGTCTGTCAAAGCGTCAGTGACACTGTGCACAGTGTGCACGCAACAAAAAATACCCCTGAACTAAAAAAAAAAACCAAACAGTTTATCAATGAAAATTGACTGATTGCTTGTCGCCTTTTTAAACCAAAAAAAAAAAATCACTAGTAAATCTGAGGACTTTGTTAAACCTCTGTGACAAACACATTTCATATAATCCTGACCTGGACTTAGATGGATTTTTTCAGGAGTGTTAATAAGGTTTTAGCTAAAACTAAACTCAAAGAAGAGTAAAGAACAATAAAATCATGTGTGTCATTATCTCTGCCTGCAATTACGTATGTGTCTCTTACTGTTTCATGGTTTTATTAGTCACTGTAGTGCTTAACTAACCTTGGGGGTTTAATTGCTGATTGATTATATTAAGATAATTGCTTCCAGGATCAAGGCGACACCTCGATCACTTGATCTGTTCCTCTCTGGTGGCGTCCTGTTAAAGAGAATGGAGAATTAAGATGTTTCCAATTCCGTTATTTTTTAACGGCCCCATTTTCATGATTGTAAAGTCAAAGATCAAGGTCACTGTAGTGTTGCCCCGTTCACGAACAATTCATTCAAAAGAACAAATCTTTTGGGTGAATGACCTGTACTCCATCACTTACTGAACAATCTGCTGATGAACATATGTGAATCTTTTGAACAAATCTTTTTAACGATGTATTCTAATGATTCAGTTCCCTGAAAAGAACTGTTTTGCCCATCAATAGGTTACTGTGACCTGACGGGTCTTTCCATCAGGAACAAACTTCCTTATAAACGTGAACATATGGAGAAGCAGTCAAAAGAGTTTGTTTTTAGGTTGTGTTTTCCCCCGTAGATCCGCCCCACATGGTCTCATTGGCGATATGTCAGCAGCAACCTGAGGAAAGACATGATTAAGAGGTCACTTTGACCTAAAGAAACCTTTTTTTTCTATTATTCAGGAGTTTATGTGCCGTTAATAAGAAGGTCTGGCAGGAATGTCAAATGAGTCACTATGATGACAATTGTATACCCAAAAGATCCACTTCGCTGGTGTAAAAATTCTTTCTGCACTGCTTTTTAACTTTAAGATTGTTCTACTTTCTTTCTCAAATAATAGGAACGAACGGGATCTGCAGCTTTGGAGGTCACAAATTATCCCACTTATCCTTTCTTATATTTTTTTCCTGTGTGTCTACATGGGTGACAGATTTAGGCTTGTTGGTCGAGCGGTACATCCATCGCAGTCATGTGAGTATGATATCTCACAGATATCCTTCACAATTAGCACTAATGTCGTGATAGTCAGTCTTTATCAATAGTGACCAGGTCAGAGCAGCATATCACTAATAGTATGACCCTGACCAATCACAGGTCGCAACCCTGCATGAGTTCAAAGGCCATTGGGAAGGCGAGACATTACATTGTCAATCATGTGATCAGTGATGTGTCGGTAGTCTTGTGCTCCAATCTGCAAAAGAAGAAGAACTGTTTGTGGAGATGTTCCTGCGTGTCAGCTAGAGGACTGTCTGTCCTCCGGAGAGAGAACTTGAGGTATGACTGTGACAGCTACCTCTCTCCTTCTCTTTGCTGTGTCGACATATGTGTCATTCTATTGGACAACGTTGAGAAACACTTTGAAGGAGATGCCAAACATCTGAAACATGTTCTCTTTGTAGTGCATCCTGAACACATTATTACTGTTCTTCCATTATGTTTCATAACATGTCTTTTCCTCATTCGGGTATTTTTGTCAACCACATTGTGGGAAACCAGCCAAAGATCATGCCGCCTGAGAAAACTTAGATTCATGGAGGAACTGATCAGAATTCGGTGGTCAAAAGCCAAGGTCGCTGTGATCTCATGAAAATCCCTTTAATCCATAATTCATACGCTGGCGATGACAAAAGTTCAGAATCCATCCAGCAACATCTACTCCTCACCCGCCTTCTCATTTTCTCCAACGCCCTCTATCATCCAAACATTTCTTCATTTTAAATTTGTTAGCCTCCTCTTCGCTCTTACTTCCCATCCATCCATCCTTCTCTCCTCCTCTTGTTCATCTTACCTTTCCTTCAGACATGGTCAGCGTTGCAGAGTAATTTAGCAGCTAGTGAGTCCTGAGCCAAATCTGTCACTGTGGACATACCAGCAGCAAACCAAAGTGATTTCCCACCGGGACCACAGACACTTCTAATCACATCCTCAGGGACACAAGGAGACAGAGGGAGCGGGTGAAGAATAACAGACAGGTGGAGAATAAGAGGAAGAAGACACCCATTAGATAAACAGGTAGGGACATACGCCCCGATGGAACCACTTTCCAGAAATTTAATTAGGCAAAGGAGTCGGCAGGGAGGGAAATGTGATGACCTCATGTGAGTGAGACGTCCATCAAGTACACATTTGATTGGTCAACCTGTATTTCTTCTGATATTTTTCCTCAGTAATTTTATCTGTCTGAATATCATGTCAAAGTACCACACAGGTTTCACCTTGAAGAATTCCACTGGAGCCACAAATCAGCAGTTGAACTGAATGGCTGTAGGACAGAAGACAAAAAAACTCCAGCTGGTGCAATGTCTCAAGATATAAGGTGATGCACTACATATAGGTTGCTGAATATCTGTTGGGCTGTCACAGGTGGCACAGCAGCACTAGAAATTATATTTTTTACTCCAAATGCACATTTGGTGAACATACATTCATGCTGTTGGCATGGGTGTATTTTTAGCATAGGTGAGTGTGTCGTCTTTTGATTGAAAGGAAAGGCGACCTCTCCTGTCAACACCCGTGCCACCTTTGAAAAAGACTTATGTTCACATTATGCCCCCACCGGTTCCCTCCCGATTGAGAGACGATGGGTGGAGAGATGAAGGGAAGAGTGACAGAATGAACCCTGCGTTCATTATGTATCGGGAAGTGGCACTGACAGCTCAGATGACTGATGGAGTGAGGCTGCAGAGAGTCAAGGAACTGGGTAAACTTTTCAACCCAGGTGTCTATGCACCGACTAAAGTGAAATTGACCAATTTCTGGAGACAGAAAGACAGTTTTGCTGTTATGAAATTTTTGCTCATGCAAAACAAATCCTATAAAAAATTTCATGGGATTCACATGCATGAACATTTTGTGGAAAATTACGAAGCCTAAAAGAGACATTTAAAAAAAATGACAATTTGCATGTTTTAGTCAAATAATTACAAATTCATTCGACTTTATTCGAACTTTCCAAGCATATATTTCTGTGTTGGCCTCCCTAGCCCCTCGTAGCCAGTGGTGTGGTAATAGCTAACGTTTGTGAATGTGCAAAACATTCACAAACACACACATTCTTACACTTATGGGTGTGGAAAGTATGAAGAAGGTTGAGGTTTCTGTATCTTTTTAAAATATTCTTTTACACAGCTTAAGGATAAACAGACAATCAATCCTGGAATGTTTTCCACTACCTGCCTTAATATTCGTCTCTGACAGGAAACGAAAACTCAATAAAAAATAATGGGTTAAAAATTCCAAAGAGAGAGCGATCGAGAGAGAGAGAGAGCGATCGAGAGAGAGAGAGAGAGAGAGACAGAGAGAGACAGAGAGAGACAGAGAGAGAGTCATTCTGTACAACATCAGTGATCAGCAGCTTTAGATCACCCGTTACGATCGTCACTAATGAGTCATTTGCTCACTATGGCATAATCCAACTGTGTGTATCAGAAAGAATGGTTTGTTTGCAAACGGAATATGTAAAATAAGTGACATATTTATGAATGGATAATCTCAATCATTTTCAGAGCTACTGCTAAAATATGACTTCGACAAGAAGGGCAGCTTCTGGAGATATCGCAAAATTAAACATTGTATCAGAAAAGGGCAATTTACACATGACAAACCCAGTGAGGGACTTTTCTGGCCACACAGCCGCAGTGTGCTAATGGGATTTCAGTGGGCTGAATCAGGATACTCTGCAAACTCTGTAGGAGTTTGAGGACCAGATGGCAGAGGGATTTAGAATGTGAACTAAATGAGGAAGAATGGAGGAAAATAAGAGCAAACTCAGGGAAACATATTAGGGAGGCTAGAGGATATATATTCTAGAGTACATAGATTCTACTTCACTACCCGAGACTTCATAGGATGGGTCTGTTATCTGACAATCTCTATTGCCATGGGAATGTAATTTGATACAACCAGTTCAGTGAAAGTAATGGAGCATCCGCAAAAGGCTCTGGAGATAAAGATCCCATCGCACCAAGATTATGCCTATTGGGTGTCACAAATAATGGGAGTGTCAAAACATGACTTAACAGTTATAAAGGTAGGGATGGTCACAGCAGCCTGAAATATCCTCAGGTTATGAAAAAGTACATCCCCACCACCTGTAAAAAATAGACTGAAATTATAACAGAAATCACGTCATATGAACGGGCTGGGGAGAGTTAAGAATGACTGGGGAGACAGGGGCATCAATACATATATATATGTATTGTGGGTAATGTGAAAAAAATGGGCAATATGAAAATGACCCGGGTTGTTTGCATACAACATACAAAATACTCTGTCCTACGTGTCCGTGACGTAAACAAGTTGACAGATAGTTACCAGGGAGATCCAAAGATGACAGAGGCCAGAGTTGGGTTTGAGAACTTAAGTTATCTTTGTAGATCTTTTTCTTGTAAAACTTTTCTTGTGAAACAGACGATGCTTTCCAAAGCATGACGTAAGGAGAAACCAGAGATGGGAGCTCGGAATCACGTGGCCTCTCCAGAGAAAAGCGAGCGTGCACCTGACAGGAAACTTGAACACAAAAACGGCAACGAAAGCTCGAAAGCTCTATACATTATTTTCTCTTCTGGTGACCAAAGCCGCAAGTACACGTTCCTCAACAAAATATAAACAATAAGCACCAGATTAGCATGAAATTGTTGCGAGATGACTCTGCAGAAGACAATCAACGTTGGTTATCATGCAAAGCAAATCTGGTATTACTGAATAATGGGGGGGGGGGTCTTCATATTACACACAGTCATGCAGATCATATACATTAAGTACCTTATTTGCAGAAAATGTACACGCCATGTGTGTCTGTCAGACAAACGCTGGTTATTGCACATGGGATTGCCCACTATGATCTGAAGTGTCAGACCATTACAAAGAACCTCTGCTGGAGTTTGCTATTAGTCGTTATCGCAGGTATCTCTTCATTATAAGTGCTGCGAGTTTATTATAAGGTGAACCTTAAGTGTTTAATTTACCTAGAATAGTTTATATAAACAATTTGGGGGAAAAAAAGATAGAATGCAAACAAGCAACTCCAGTAAGGATGAAAATGTGTTTGATATTCAGGGTATAGTTATTAAATATTACTTCAAGCGTATAATAGAATGCAGATACACACTGTGCAGTTAGATGGTTTGTCCCTGATGAGCTAAAGGGTTCAGTGTGGTGAAATGCAATTAAAAGTGATTCTATGATACGGCAGTAGCTAAATTCATTGTATAAAAAAGACTGATAGCAGAAGATAATATCGGGAATGGTAAAGTGCAGCTCAGCCTTCCTTTGAATGAAGATTCCTCAGGTTTTAGGCTGTTTCATGCAACATTTTGATCCTGCTGACATCTGATTTGTGCATTATAATAAGGATGACAGATGGCATTTCTCTCTCTCTCTCCCTTTTTTCTCTCTCTCTCTGTGTGTGTGCTCCTGAGAAATTTGTGTACAGTGGCGACGTAGAACCAAGTTCAGCATCTGTAAAAGTGTGTGGAATGTGGAATAGAGAAGAAATAGCTGAGTCTCTCCACAGACCAGAGGTCAGGGTGTTATCCAGTGCAGAGACCTTATTATGATGATGTACTGTGGTTGCAGTGGTAGTGAAGCAGACAAAACATAGATGTAAGTAACAGCTGGAACAGTTTACCAACCCCTCACTATTAAAAATCTAGATTATTAGATTAGATTATGCTTTAATTGTCCCATATGGGAAATTTGTCTCCACCACACGGTGAAACAGAGATAAAAAACAAAACAAAACAAAACAAAACAGGACAACAGGTATAACAGGTATAACATCAAACACAAACCAACTCAGCATCACCAACACTACAGGTTGTAGGTAGGCAAATACAGATATCACATTCTATGTGTACACAGCCAAAAAGGAAAAAAGAAAAAGAACATCTGCCTCAAGATATACCACCTTCAGAAATGATCACTGATATGATCAAAAATAATACTGAAAAATCAGCCTTTGAAATTCTTACAGTTCCAATAGTTAGTGAGCAATATTAATTTGTCACTTCAGCATGCAATAAGATGAAAATACTACATTCTGAAGACTGACTGTTTACGGTACAATGCATACAGCATTAAACACGATTTAAAATGATCTGTGCATTAAAAATGCCGGCAAACAAACCACACTATCTCCTCCAGGTAAGGATGCAATGGAATCCTTGGAGTGAAGAATATGAGACCGCTTTCAACTGCACATTGGTGCATTAGTATGTTTTACCAGCCTCCCTGGATCTCTGACCTGAGTCTTTTACCAAGCTGGCAACACAATTGTGTCTTGGATTACACTTGTCAATTTGCAGCGTGGCAGGACATCCCCAGGGCCTTGTTTTGTTGTAAAGCACTTTGAGCTGCATGCTTGTTTGAAAGGTGCATTATATCAATGTATTATTATTATGATGATGATGATGATGATTATTATTATTATTATTATTATTTATTATTATTAAAAATATTATTTCCAGGAAAAGTGATTAATGCAGCTGCTAATCATATAATTACCCTCATCATCCACTAGAAAACCAATGTTCCTGCTGTCATATGCAACTGTGATCTGTGTTTCATTTAGACCATGTAAGGGGTCTGAACTGTGTTTGGAAGGTGCCTGTGTGTTCATTGTTTTTTAATTTGACTGAACGTGATTAGAAAAAATGGAAAGTTCAAGTTATGTTCACAGAAATGACCGTCTACATAAATCATTTTGACAACAAGGTGAAACCTCAGACAAAGGTAGGACGTGCCCAAGAGGAGTTTTCAAACGACATCTGAACTTTGTAACCTTTAACACTCAGTCACTCACATCACGTCATCCTACGCCGCAGCAAAACATTAGGTCCACTTGAAAGAGGTGATGAAAATACGAATGCAGTTGTATTCTGCTGTGCCTGAAGACAAACTAACATCTTACCGTGAGATATTTCTTTAGCCAGGCTACATGAGTTGGTCATTAGATGGAGTCGGTGCAGATCAAACAGTATTCCTGAGGCTTTGACCTGCAAAATTCAACAACTTTCATAGCAGAGAGACATTGAAACATGCCAAAATGAAGTTTATCGTAAACTTACCGAATAGGCCCAAATAAGTAAAAACACGAAAGTGGGTCGGTAGGCATTGATTTTCTGACTGTGTGGAGGTTCTCTCCTCTCCCAGCTCTGCATCCTCTTTCTCCTCATTAACTAAGGTGCTGAGTAAATGTGTGAACACCGCGCCAGGCTTCCTGGACAGATCGCCGTTGGTGACATTTTCATTAAAGGGGGACAAAGGAAAAGTTAGCCCATTTCAAGTTCACATTCGGTAAACTCAGGTAAACTCAGGTCGACACAGGTAAAGTACATTATGCATACAGCACTTTTATAGTTTGCGCGTACTACTTCAGTAATCCTTCAATATACTTCTTGAAATAAATGTTTTCCTTACAGTGGTATAGTGAGTTAAACTAAATACTAAAAAATATTTTATTTGTATTGCACCTTCCATGTAAAATCGAATTGTAACTCAATGTAGAATATAGATATAAATATACGATGAAAATCAAGCCTCACTTTCACCATTTCCCTTCCTTTGACAAGCACGTTTTCTTCAGTACAGACAATCTGTCGTCTTGCTCAGGTGTGAACTATCAAGATGAAAATTAAAAGCCATGAACAGGCAGATGCTTCTCACGATGGACTCAATAAAAGGTCAGTCTCAATCCTCCAGACTTCTACATCAACACACCACACCACAAATGTCAAGGAGAGGAACATTGGCATGTAAGTGGGAATGTCAATTCAGCAAATTGGTGTTTCTGTGAATGTCTTACCTGTTGGTTCCAGCCAATCGATCACGAGCCCACAGAGGACATGTCACAACACCGTCACAACATGTTCATCTGCTGCATCTGCATGACCACCTGAGACCAGCTACATGGTCAGACGTCGAACTGTGTGTGTGTGTTTTGAACAACTGGATTATTTACACCGTTCCCAGGCAGCTGAGGGAGGAGAGGTACACTCACGCAGGGCCGACACCAAAAGATTTTTACAGTCACAGACTGAAACTGAAAGGCTGAAGGAAGTTGTAAGAGTTTTACTGGAGTTGCGGCGCACTCCCGTCATGTCGATCGTTAGGTCTTTCAGTCTTTGCGGTGACGTAACACCATAGGCATCGATTTCAGGGCGGAGGGTGGGTACGTGTAGAATAAGTAGAGACAAAGCGGGACATGATCACTGAATCACAGTGGATGCATTTACACACTGAACGATCTTCAGCCGTTTAAACTGACAGTGACAGTAAAATCCATGTTCATCTCCGTCATTTAGTGATGAAACTTATAAAATGACAATATTTCTGAAGGTAGTCCAGCACGTTTCAACACTTCAGGAAGCGCCGCTGGATGCAGTGCATGTATAGTGACAGAGGTGCGTAAACACAATCAACAGACAAAGAATTTGAACATAATTTGAACAATATCATTTGACTACAGCTGAGTTTCCTGGCCAAAGGATGAATGTCCATGACAAGAGTTGTGTGGCTGGAGATGTTTTTGAACATGTCGGTGTAGAAGGTCTAAATATGGTGAAGAAAGGTAATCAACAGAAACTCTCAGGTCAGCCAATCAGAGGAAAGCAGGACAGAATGCAAAACAGACACTGGGGAAATATTTGAAACGGGGAGGAGCAGGGTCAAAGATGATTGCACAGGATCAGTGGTTTGAGTACAGGTTTGGCAGGATCAATAATGTGACTTGTATGGAGTGATGAGGGAAAAGATGTGAGGTAGGATTGATTAGACCTTATTCACTTTTCATGGTCAATCTTCTTATCTCGTCACTCGTTCTCCGTTTGCTTAGTTTTGGAAATCAATGCTGAATTCCTCCATGTTTCACTGATTGGATGCTTTTTCTTGTGTGTGTCAATCCGTGATGTTTGGTATCATCGATCGATCTTTGGTCAGGATGGGGCAGTCTGTGTACAGTGCTTTCATTCACTCAGCGTACATTAGACAGGGCGTGTTGTTAGCACGCCTGTCAAAACAAAAATCAAAATTACATGGCTAATGGGGGAATTACACTCAGGCAGGATGAGGGGAATCAATAGTGCACATCAAAGGCATAAAGGCAAGAAGGCGGTTGTCAGACAGGTTGAATAGCATAATCAACCCTGAGGTGAAGCTTCAAAGATGAGATTTCAAAGACAGGGTCCAGCTCCTATGCAGCAACACTAAGTGTGAATCACTGCTTTAACCCTTTAACCTTATACGACATTCTCAAAAATCACCCAAAGTGTTGATATGCAGTTAATGGCTTCTGCGTATCAGTATGTGGGTGTGAACCAATTGTAAGGCGTTATGAGGACTTGTCCCGTACAGTAGATTGAAAATGTGATGTAAGTCTCATTGTATGTGTGACTCCTCACTGTGCCAGGAGTGAATGTATGGGCCAATGGACCGTACTGTATGATAAGATTGCAGTAAAAGGCCATTTCACCAATAACACGAGAAAGCACATGCAGGAGGTGAAGGAGGTAAGGAAAATGGGTGGAGAAAAAGAGATGGAAGCAGTGCAATCTGGTGAGAGATAGAGATAGAGATTTTCCCCTCGTCTAACAAGACTACCACAATCACACACACATACACAACTCCTCCCAGAATCCCACTCATCCTGGTCATCAACACATGAGGGGCAGGATAATAACCTGCTCTTTGCCGATCCCGCTGTTCTCCACGCCACACAGAGGAGGCTGAAGCAGCAGGGAAAATGAAATTGGTGATTATGGAAGCTGACACAGGCATTCTTCAACTCCTGGATCAGCTCCGGCTAACACAGTGTCCCAGTGGGTGCTTGTGTGAGTATGACAGAGATAAATAGGTTAAAACACACTGCTGGGTACAAATACTGCATGGTCGAACGAAACAGGAAGTGGAAAAACAAGGTGTCACGTCAACATGGGAATTTGGGTTCATTATCTACACTGATTAGGATTGGTGAGACCGCCTGGGATTGGCCAGATCCTCCTGGAAACAGCACATCATTCTTTGGCGTGAGTCACACGTGCTGGCGCCCTCACAGCCGCCATGCTGGCAGCTGGGTGTGGTCAGATGTGGCCTGACCTGCTGTCATAACAGTTTTCATAGAAAATCATGTGACTGTCCCTCCAGGAGAAAACATCATAATCATCCATCATTTCGGAGGGGTGGGCAGGATTGGGAGGGGCGAGGGGCATTGAGTGGCATATTTACATATACAAGTAACCAGGCCTTGTACCAGCCTACGCGCTATGATGTGAAACAATAAATAACAGACCGAGCATCATGTACATCATATACAAAATCTTCATGGGAAGTAAATATTACAAAAGTTTTAACTTTTGGACATTCCACCAATGCTCTGGCCATGTGGCTAGAGGACCAAGCGCAGATCCTACATGGCTTTGTTCCAGATATCCTTTCAGGGATCTTGTACTGAGAGCAGCAGTATCTTATTAACGTCATTCAACAAGTAAGAAGAACGTGTAATTTATATAGATATACCAACTCACGTACGTAAACGTGTTCTATTTTTGTCATGTTTACATCATGTGTTTCATGTGTACATAACAGAGCACAATGTGAAATAAAATTGTAATTTCAATAGTGACAAGCAA
Organism: Aeoliscus strigatus; assembly: GCA_901007665.1. NCBI lineage: Eukaryota > Metazoa > Chordata > Actinopteri > Syngnathiformes > Centriscidae > Aeoliscus > Aeoliscus strigatus. Next base: position 183,824 of record CAAKHB010001065.1, read on the forward strand.
TTTTTATGTGTGTTTTTAAATTATACAAGCGCTACATGGGGTCGGCAACAGATGCAGAGTTTGTTAGTATGAAAATATCGGCACCACTAAAATATTGATGAATGCGGAGATTTACGCACAGTAAACATAAATTTGTTCTGCTCACGTCTCATGAATGAGATTCAACAGTCACAGAAATCTGTCACCTCCCCCAAGGCAACTGGAAAGTGCAAATGCAAATGGCTGATTACCAGGGGTGTGCTGTCAATTGACATTGATTGGTAATCAGGAGCTACACACATATTCACCATCAAATCTGAGAGGACGTTTTTATAGTAGTCGGCTTTTATGTAGAAATCTACATCCAAATTTACAAACGTTTCATGAATGAGATCCACCGACTGGAGCTTGAGTGGACTACAAACAATGGCCAGAGCCTCCATTTTCGTTCATCATTTTATGAGGAGGCCGAGTGCCTTCGCCGTCAGGATGCAGATATTCGTTGACCCTGTGGTGGCCAGCGTTCTCTCTTGCTGTGTGCCGCAGCAGCAGGTTGAAAGCAGCAGGCGCAAACAGTCGGTGATACCGTGTCTCTGATTCTGATGTACAATAAACTCAAGTTATCAAGGATTGTATTTCTGTATGAAAAGTGCAACAGAGGTATTGCAGCTTGAGAGTCAAAAGAAAAGTAACACTCTCAGTTTTGAAGAAGAAATGGATGGAAAAGTGGAAGACAAGAAATTGAGAGAAATTCAGTAGAGCTTTGTCAACAGCCACTCCAATTCCATGGTCTTATTATCGTTCTAAAAATCATCTCCATGCTCAGATTTAATATGACAAAAACACACTCCACGGGTTTCCTGTACAAGTAGCAGGACTGCTGTTTTGCTCCATCACACACATCTGTCAGAGGACTGTTTGTTCAGTAATTTAGCTCGCAGGTTGAAAACCTTTGACAAAGCTGCAAAACACAATTTCCTCCAAATCTGAAGACACATCTGTTTGTAAATGCTTTACAAGGAGCAAAGACTTTTTTTAATTGGCATTTGTTCAGAGTTATTGATTATGTCTGTGGTTTTTATAACCAATACATTTTACATTGTAATTCATACACATTCAACAAAGGTCGTCCATGCTAGGTTACTACGAACAAATGCATCATTTATACAGGAAAACCATTGGCAAACACATTGGTTCAGTGGCTATAAGGTGTTATTGGGAACAGTGGTGGAAAACTAGAACAGCCAAAGAGGAAGTGGAAATCACTTTTTCCATCTTTATATTCAACTGAGGGAAGAGAGAGGGAAAAGCTAGACAGCTGAAATATTAATACTTGACACTCCGCAGACGGATGCACACTGGCGTCATTGTGTGTGTAGAGGTGACATCTTCTAGAGATTGGATGATGATGACATTCAGTGTGAAAACTGTCGTTTTGACTGAGAGGCAGGTTTCAATCGGCTCAACACTTTCACACACATTTTCATGGAAATTAAAAACTGCCTACCTCGAGGTTAAAATATAAATGGAGTATTCGATACGTGTGACTGTGTGTGTTCGTGTGTGTGTGTGTGTGTGTGAGTGTGTGATTTTTTTTTTTTATGAAATTGTATTCATAAATGTACAAATCAAAACTCAGCATCAGGTTTATCATTTCATGCTGCATTGTTTCAGCGTGACTCCATCAGGAAAAAAAAAAGTTACCTAAAGTGCTTTTATGAAGGAAAAGCAGGTTATGCGAACAGAGTGTTCATTTGTCTGCAGTGAGAGCAGGGTTATTCAAAGGTAATGGACATAGTCTCTCTTACTCATCATTTTCCAAAGATGTGTAAGTATCTAATCCTTACCAGATGTGCATCCAAACATTTGGCATTTTAACTGTATCATAAATACTGTAAATGTTTGTTTCAGTTTGTTAAACCTTGATATCCGCAGTTCAAGTAATACTGACATTACTTGTGACAGATCAAGATCAAGTGAGGATCACACTCATGTTGCTCAATGTCCTGTAAATCCCTGCTTGGAGCCCTGTCTGAGCTGTGTGATGTGCTCTAGGTGTCTAGGTTAACAGGTTGTCTAAGGTCGAGCAGGTACACTGCGAGCAGGTACGAGCTGTACGAGCAGGTACAGTGCCCCGGTACACTGCTTTATATATTGATTAACATAACATTTAACTTAGTTAAATTATAAAATAATGACATCCATAATTTAAAAAAAAAACAGTTAAATGAATTGAATAACAACTAATAATATTTTTTTCTGTAATAACCTGAGATGCACATGTGTATGCAGGGAGGAGCCTGAGTAGTGAATATTACCTTTTTAAGACACACTCAAAATGTGCTCCTGATATTCCAGTTCCAATTACTGTTATTGAAAGTTGGGGCCCTGTGGGGCTGTGCAGCTCTGAAAGAATTTATGCATTATTTGAATATTGTTCTGCATTTTATATAAGAAGCAAATGTGTCAACACTCACATGTTTATATACTTTCCAGATAGAAAACCTTTCCTAGTTATGATTTACAGACCCAAAAATCTCTCTTAGAAAACTCTCTTATTGTTTAACATTAGCGTAAAAAAATATGGTTTTGGCCAAAAGCCTTAACCAAATGTCAGCCGTGAAGTTTTTAACGTGAACAGTGTTAATTGCTTTTTTGCTGACCATCCATCCAAGAATATTGATATCCACAAATATCAATCACCTCCCAGCAATTTACCGATACAAGTCATCTGGACAACAAAATCTAATTTAACGTGACGTTTAAAGGAGCAGTTACTACGTGTCCTAATGGTCAATTAATCAATGATGTATGAGTGCTGCAAGGACAGAAAAGTCAGAGAATGTACATTAGATATATGTCTGTATGGTTTAGGCTGCAAGCTGCCTCCAGGGGGACCAACTGGTCCCCACACACACACACACACACACATACACACAATATTTGACACGGTGAGCACCTGCTATTAATCCATGCTGCCACGATGGATTTATTTAAGTATTGTATTTTGGTCTGGTAGCCTCATTAAGGGAAAAACGATTTGAAAATTGTTTAAAAGAAATCAACATCACTCAGATATAAATCATGCATATCTTGGACACAGCTTTGAGTGTACTCATAATGTTTTTTGCTACAAAAGTCCCAATCATGTGAAAGCGGCTACATAATATCTTCACCAAAGCTCCTCACTAAAACCTCACCAATTTGATAAGTGTCAAAGAAATGATCCCAGAATGGGCTTGCAGTTTTTGGTTATTTAATACATTTGGTCAATGCAATGTAAATTCCATATTAAACAAGCCTGATTAAATGAATGAATGCATTTTTATTATCCTTAGCTGTCATCTGTGGGCTGGATGGGTTATGTGCTGTGTCTGGCTGCCCCAAATCCCCTTTAAAAAAACATGGCTGCTCGATTAGTCCAGATAAGCAGGTGTAAGGAATTTCCTAAATATGATGATGGCCTATCATTGTTTGAAGGGCCAGCTGATGATACAAAGACTGGGGGATTAAAAGCAAATGCAGAGGTGAGTGGAGCTCATTTCTCATCGTCACTGAGCAAGTAACAAGTACATTATCCCTGAAAACACACATTACACAAACTATTTATAAATAACCGTATCAGTTGCTCAAGGATGATGTCTTTGATCGTGTTTTCTCCGTTCCCACTAATCATGATCCTTTTCTCTCAACATTTGGCACATATGCAGCAAAAGACCCAGTGGGTAAAATGGGCACAATAACCTCTTCCCTTAGCTTTCTAGCAGCACGCACACACACACACACACACACACACACACACACACACACACATACTGATCTCGCCTCACCTTTGTCTGCCTGTCACACACTAGCATGTATCCCTCCCTGACAGCAACTCAAAGGCGGTTTTAATTGGTCAAAGATCTCCCCTGGGTGGGAGCTGTGTCTAACCAGAGACAGTGATGGTTTGCATAGGAACATATGGTTCAGCCCAGCTTCTCAATAATTCTCCACCACATACAAAGCCGAAGTTGTCCTGTCCCTTGTGAAGCCATCCCGATAAATCACATCTTACTAACAGACTGAACCTGTAGCGAGGTAGCAGGTTATGTAATTCTTGGGTTATGTGAGAATTGTCCCTGAGGAATTCGGATGAGTGCATTGTGACAAGTGAGCTAATGGTGGTCCCCAAGGATCAGAGTCAGTTTTGCTGATAGTTTTACTGGAACTTACAGTAATAGCTTTGATATGATCTCGGTTTATTTTGCACATTATGCTCTGTTCACTCTTATGTAATCTCTGCTAAAATCAATAGGAGAGTCAATAAGAAAGAAAGTGTCCCTGATAGTGCTGTGACCTTTGGGCGATGGGCTCGGCTCCAGCAGGAATTCTCATTGGACAATGGGATTGCACCTGTCCAATTAGGTGGTGGTGCTGGAGAAGCTGTCTTCAATTTTCCAATAGCTTTTTGAATGTCTTGGATAGACAAATATCAATTAACCCTCCAAAGGGAAAACGGTCACAAATACAAATCACTCTCTCACTCTCTCGCTCTCTTTTTCTCTCTCTCTCTCTCTCTCTCTCTCTCTCTCTCTCTCTCACACTCACACACACACACACACACACACAGAAGAAGTAATAAGTTGACAAACACTCACAGTGGAGAAGTTGAGACTGGTGGCGCCAAAGCAAGGAACCATGTTTGAACCATAGGGGAGGGCGCTGCAACTTCTGGTGATGTGTAGCCCCCTTGAGAGTCACACCTCAAGAGATAATGAAAATGTCAAGGTTCAATCTCCATGGAGTCCACTGACCATGCTGTCCTTGAGATACACACTCATCCCTAAATGCTCAGCGAATAGCTGGTGAATGTTTGCATGAATGACTAAAGGCGCCTTCTTTACTGACAAGGTAAAAGTACACAATACACCATCTAATGTGGAATATGACGCTTGATGAACTGAGAATAAATGTAATCACATTTATTTGAAACCTCATTTCAAAAAAGGTTGACAAAAATGCTGCATAATAAAATAACACAAATGAGTTCATACAGTCCAACACAATTGCAATTTGGTAGATTTTACTAAAGCTACGAGGCAGCTACTGCAAACAACACAAGCACCCATTGTCCAGGGCTCAGATTCATAAATTCTAATTTTACGTTTTTAACGCCACTCTGTACATGCATCATCCATCCTGTGTAAACAATCTGAGGGAGGTTGGACAGATTTCTAATCTAAACCTGATTCTACGGTACAAGGCCAGGTTTGTTGCTGATTCAGTCAAGGCTATCATCATCCAGTGTCCAAAAAGGCCCTGCTGACACACCAGCAGGGTTTGTGTGTGTTCAGAGCATATGTGAGAGCACAACTTCTCATTCTCTTATTCCATTAGCGGGGAACGTGGCCCTGAATATGCCGACCTCGGCAGATTCCATCCCAAACCTCTGTCTTATTTTCTCGCTTCTCATGTATCATCGAGACAAACAAGTAAATAAATAATAGCGTTGTGCTCTTCAAACTAGGTTTAATTACCCAAAGGCAGCTTCCTGGGAGGGCGGAGGTTGTTTTTTTCAGAGGGGTGACAACCTCTGTGCCTTGAACCTTAGTATTGGCAAACACAAATACACACACATACAGACAACTGCATCCAGCCAACACATAGTCATTCATCAAGGTGTCAGTGGGAAGCCTGTGGGGAGGACTCCCGGGTAAAAACCTCTCGAATTAGAATTCCGTTTCACATGTGTACTGTTCTCTTGCTTGCCTGTGAGGTCCGCCAGTGTTTGCTCAAGTGTGTGGAAGTGTAACAGCATTTAGTTTTTAATGAGAGTGAAGTCTCTTAACGTAAAGCTTCAGTGTTCTGCAGAGAACTTGACGTCTTTACTGTACAGAGATGTGTCTGCATTGCAAAGTGCGTGGGAGTTTATTAGTTTACTCCACTTTCTTGAGGGCTCAGGAATGAGTCCCGACTTTCAATCGTATCTTATATGTGGTGGTATTAAACCAGATATCCAACGGATTTACCAAGGAAATGTTTTCCTGGCCTCAGACTAAAGACGCCTTGGAAACAACATTCGGTCAAGGTACAAGTACATAATTGTATTGTTGTATTATCCTCCATTTCTGAATGCACTCTGCATTTCAGGTTAGATGTAAACTGCATTTGCCTTGTTTTTAACCTCTGCAATGACAATAAAGTGACTTTAATCTCTAATATCTATGCAGAGAGTAGAAAGAGTCAGAGTCAACTTAAAGTAAAAGAGAAAACATTTAGAATCACGCCTGATGCCAATTATGCTGGCTCGCACGCACGCACGCACCCATCCACAGTCAGAATGAAACTATTTATTTAATGGCCTTGTTATTGCTTTGAACATTAAATCTATTTTCCCACGGAGGTAAATTATTTCACAACAGCTGCTTTATAGAAGTAGTTTGATCATTTTTATTACCAGTCTCCCTGGTTATAGCCGGAGAGCACACACTTTCTCAAAAGGAAATGTGTTTGTGTGCTAATAATTGTTTTTAAATGTATAATACACAGCAACACTGCAATAATATGTATGTTCCTGCGACAAACAAAACAACTCCCACTGCCAAGTTATTTAAAAATGACATGAAGCATGTCATTCGATTTCAGTAGGTGTGATCTCAACTAACCCTTTGCTTCTACTGGGGCCTCATTGTTTTGCACTTGTTGATTACCAGTGACACAGAAATCACAGAATTCACTATGAGGACAGACAAATAATGTGATAACCACTGGAAGGGAAAATGACCATTATATGCAAGTAGGTTTGGAAAATGTAACAGAAGCCCTGTAGCATATTAATCGATTCAGGAAAGACTCAGTTGTATGAGCAACTGTAAAATGTGGGCAGATTATTGTGTATTATTGGGTTTCACAGCAGGAGGACGAACGCCTGTTGGTGCAACTCCTCACACCGGATCATCTGTGTCTTCTATACCTGTGTTCTTTTCACATTTCACTTTTCACACTCCTCTCCTGTGTGGTCTCAACAGGGTGTGGACTGAAGGACGGGGACACAGTCTTTAGAGATCTAAGGCTCCAGTTGCTCTTAAGGTCACACAAAGCATTCAGCAACAACTGATTACACACAAACACACACACACACACACAGAATCCATGCTTATGCAGGCATGTGATTTGCTGCAAGAAGATGTAGTTCGTAGGGAGGCGTGGATCAATATTGCAGTATTGAGATATTGATACTTTGACAAGTGATTCAATTGGTATCTCCACAAAAGCAATATGGATACCCAGATATGTATCATGTCATTTTTATCACTGAATATATTTAATAATAATATTTTAATAGTAATATATTAATAACTAATATTTTAATAATATTTCAATCAGTTTACTTTTAAAATGTATTCATTGTGATAAGGATATTAAGTAATAAGACTTTCAAATCTCCAAAGTGTTTTTGTATTTTGTTTATTTTCAATATTTTTACAAATCTAATTTAAGAACTTATTAATAGCAGTATATTGTTAAATTGTATCCTGCACATCAAAAATGTTATCATGAGCCTCTTCCGATAACTGTTGTTGGGAACTGGCGCTAGACAAATCAAATCTAAACATTTCAAATATTCTTCTCCTGAGATCAATAACAGCATTCTTCTTTGACTAGGAGACATTTGACACTGAAAGAAAAGTAAATAAATAACAGAACTGGTATCATTTCCTCCTCCGGGTTGTTGCTGAGGACAGATCCAGCAGCTTTCCCAGTTGAAGAAGTCTTTGTGCTACGTCTCTAATGCTGGAGGGGTTCAACCTCTGACAGTCTAGTCTCATGTGCGAACTCATTACTGAGCAGATTTATGTCAAAGGTAACTGCGTGCTTCGATCGCTCCCCTTCCCCTTTGATGGAAAAGGTGAGCTGTCTGCAATGAATATTGAAGTACGGGATGGAAAGCGAGTAAGCTATCACTTTTAAATAGTTGATTTTTCGTGGGGGAAATGAACGTCTTTGATGTGGGAAAGACACAAAACTAAACTAAAACTAAATAAGGAGAGCAAATCTATCAGACTAAAACATTCGCTTTAGTTGTTTAATCTTTGCATTTTTATACGGAGCAGCAGAAGTTACATTTGTCTTCTGAAATGTCTGATTGCCTGTGACAATAGTTACAGTACTTTCACAGATATGGTTAATGCTCCAATTTTTTGTAGTTGATATCTTGTTTGGGTTTTTTTTTTTTGGTGGGGGGTGTTCTGTTTTGTTGCTGTTTGTGTCTCTTCTTTCCTTTGTCTCCCCACAAGTATCAGTCCTGTCTGGCCCAGAAGTCTGTCTGCTCACAAATATAAATACAAATATGTAAATATAAACATAAATATAAATACTTATTCACTCATTCACTCAGTCACATGAAAGACAGACAACTATTCATGAACACATTCACACCTACAGGCAGTTTCAGAGTGACCAATTAACCATAGCATGCTTTTGGAGGTGGAAGCCGGAGGACCCCGAGAGAGCCCAGAGAGCCTGAAAACTCCATTTATAAATATACATATAAAGAGGATAAGTTGGAGGAGCGTCTGGTCCAGCTACCAGCTCTGTGAAGGCTCCCTCCATACACCAAATCTGTCTGACATGAGGTGGCATCCAGAAAACCACGCTGAACACCTAAGCTGTCATTTGCATTTTTCAGTAAAAGAGAAATAATTGTTAAATGTGAAAATGTTGGGCGATTACGAAGCAAATAAGCACATGAAGCTTCTTAACATGGAAATGGACGTATATGGACACATGGGCAACAAGCAGCTCGGTG
>CAAKHB010001073.1:2654-20874 GCA_901007665.1 Aeoliscus strigatus
CATACCCCCCCCCCCCCCCTCCCCATCACCTGTAACATGTACAACACACGGGTTCTAGTAAGGGTTCAGCTTCAACTGCTACTGAGAGCCCTGACGTCTGTAACTTCTACTCAGAAGAAGAACTGGCCTGAATCTGTTGTTAAGACTTCAGTGAGCTTGTTGAAGATCATGTGATCATTGTCAGACACACACACTAATGGTGTCTCCCTTAGGTTTGCAGCCTTTGTGGGGTGCACTCACCTGCCCGATATGAGGGAAAAATCCCCATTGTCAGAGTGTATTGTTACTATTAAAAGAACATGACTTCAACAGTCTATTCTAGTCTAAACATTTTTAACAGAGATTGAACATGAATGAGTGATGTTCCATGTCTGATAGGTCAGAGGTCAGGATGAATTCTTTAATCTGTTTATTATTATTATTTATGCAACTTTTAAGAGGTGGAAGTGGTGATGCTGGGTTTGGATCAATGGACATGATCGACTCTGTGTGTGTGTGTGACAGCTCGAGGAGCACAGGAACACCCAGAAGCAGATGCGAGTGCTTCAGAAGAAGCAGACCCAGGTGGTCCAGGAGAAGGACAACCTGAGGAACGAACACAGCAAGGCCATTCTGGCTCGCAGCAAACTGGAGAGTCTGTGCAGGGAGCTGCAGAGACACAACCGCACACTCAAGGTACACAAGCAGCACAAGCACAACAACACAACAACAGTGGCCCACCACGTGTCTTCTCCGCAGGAGGAGGGGATGCAGAGAACCCGTCTGGAGGAGGAGAAGAGGAAGGAGGTGACCTCTCATTTCCAGGTGACGCTGAACGACATCCAGGTTCAAATGGAGCAACACAACGAGAGTAATGCCAGCCTGCGACAGGAGAACTCTGACCTGGCTGAGAAACTCAAGAAGCTCTACGAACAGTACAAGCTCAGAGAAGAGGTGTGTGTGTGTCGTGTGTGTGTGTGACGTGTGTGTTTGACGTGTGTGTTTCAAATGATGTGTGACCTCTCCCAGCACATAGACAAGGTGGTGAAGCACAAGGACCTGCAGCAGCAGCTGGTGGACACCAAACTGCACCAGGCCCAGGAGCTGCTGAAGGAGTCGGAGGAACGTCACGACAGAGAGAAGGACTTTGTAAACACACACACACACACACACACTCTTTGACTGAGAACGTCACCTGTCCACGTGAGTCTAAGTGCTGTTTGATCTGCTCAGCTGCTGAAAGAAGCTGTGGAGTCCCAGAGGATGTGTGAGCTGATGAAGCAGCAGGAGGTTCACCTCAAACAGCAGGTTCTTCATCACCTCCTCTTCTGCTCCTCAGCCGACCTCAATGACCTCTGACTGATGGACTCCTCTGTTCCTCTCCCTCAGCTCTCACTCTACACAGAGAAGTTTGAGGAGTTCCAGACCACGTTGTCCAAGAGCAATGAAGTCTTCACCACGTTCAAACAAGAGATGGAGAAGGTGTGTGTGTGTGTGTGTGTGTGTGTGTCTGTGTGTGTGTCTGTGTGTGTGTCTGTGTGTGTGTCTGTGTGTGTGTCTGTGTCTGTGTGTGTGTCTGTGTCTGTCTGTGTGTCTCTCTCTGATCTTCTACTGGGTCTTGTCTCCTTGTCTTGACAGATGACGAAGAAGATCAAGAAGCTGGAGAAGGAGACGGCCATGTATCGCTCCAGGTGGGAGAGCAGCAACAAGGCTCTTCTGGACATGGCTGAGGAGGTAAATCAGCTGCTGACCGTTGGTTTCCATAGTGACTGAAGCTGTTGATTCCTTTAGTATTCTACTGATTTATTCCACCAGTTGAACAGATAAAAATGAAGACCTCCACCAATATTGTCAATCATTGATCTCTAATAAATGATTTGATCATCTGACAGGACTTTGTCACCAAAAGTCACATAGTTAAAAACATCATTAGACACCCTGTTACACAAGATATGACCTCTGACCTCTAGTTTTTCTTTTTTATTTCAATATTATAACTAAAAGCAACCCTCCGTCTCTGGGTGGGCTCCACCCCCCGACCTTTGGGTTAACAGACAGACCCACGAACCACTGGTCCACACAGACAGTCCACTGCTGCTGTTGTGGAGTTGTGGGCACAGATGAGGAAGAATCCTTCAACAGATTCCTGGATCCAGATGGTTCTAGAACACGACCAACATTGAATCATCTGGTCCTGGTCCATCAGCAGCAGTTACTAACATTTCATTCAAATCTGTTCAGAACTTTTGGGGTTATTTGATGATGTTACCTCCTTGGCGGAGTCAAAGCACAATCAATAACAGAATCCGATGTGTGTTCGTGTAGGATTCACTGCAGAGGTCAAAGGTCAGCACGTGTCAGTCACGTTTCTTCAGCTGACGTTGATTTATGCTAGCGTTAGCGTTAGCATGTGTCCACTGACCGGACGTACAAACTCCAGCGTTGTTGGAATGGCTTCATATTTCAGTGATCCACCGTGGAACATTTTGGTTCTTTCCACTTCTTCAATGATGACCTCATCAAATAACTTGTCATGTTTGAGCTGCAGACACAAACTTTGTGTGTGTGTGTGTGTGTTGTCTGCAGAAAGCTGTGCGTGACCGTGAGTTTGAAGCGCTACAGGGCAAAGTCCAGCGACTGGAAAAACTGCGGCGAGCGCTCAAAGTCGAACGCAACGAGCTCAACAAAAAGGTCCAGAACCTCAGCGGGCAGCACGGCGTCACGGCAGCAGCCCCCAGCGCCGACTCTCCCTCCCCCCCGCCAACAGACTGTCTGCTAGAAGCCAGCTCAGACGCTAGCAGCCACGCCCCCTCTGACACCCCCTCCTGTGATCCACACGCCAACACAGACGCCCAATTCGCCGCCGCACGGAAATGAAGCTCCACCCCCGCCCCGTCATCCTCACCAGCCCCCTCCCCTCGTCTCCACGGCTGGACGACGCTGGTGTCGGAGCCGTTTGTCGCAGACGAGGGTTCATTGCTGAAGGCGACAGGAAGATGGAGCCTCATCGTCAGTACGTCTACATGCACATTCCAGCTGGTTCATGTGAATTTCATTTGGTGTTCCTTTTTCCAAGTCACCTGATCGCATCCTTTCTGATTGTCATCTCCCGCTTTCAACACGATCGACTGATTAGTCAGAATCTCATTGTTGGTGTGAATGTAAATGAACTCGCTGCCTCTGTTGTTGTTACTTCACATTCAGCATCTGTGTGTGTGTGTCTGTGTGTCAGTGGTCTATCACTGACTTTCTTCTTTCAGGTGATAACAGATGTCAAACATCACTTCTTGTTTAACTTATTGAAGGAACATTCTGGTTTTCCAGCTCCCGTTCCCTCTGGTCAAAGGACTGTCAGCGGTCTCGGTCTGTGTTTATACAGAAACGTACAGCAGGAAGAAGAAATCTGTTTTTCTGACAGTAGATTATTGTGCGCTTTCATGAAAACGTCTCATCCTGTTTTCATGTTTGTCAGTTTCCTTCTGTCAGTGCAATGGGGATCACTAAAAACTATATTTGTAGGCGTGTGTGTGTGTGTGAGAGACGTGGGTCAGGTTCCTGGTAACTGCAGTAGCTTGTAAAAATTAGGTTTTAACCGAATGTTCAGGGACTTCTATGCAACACTTGCCTCTCTTGTATTCTGTGGCAGTGTGAAGTGGAAAGCACTTAGCTGAGAATGTACACTCATGATATTCCCTGGTTGTATTTAAAGACAAACATCATTCCCCACAGCAGATCTATATTTGCTCATTGCACATCCTCCTTTAAGTCACCGAGTGCGGTTGGAATGGTGTCGATCATTCTTTTTATGTAGCAGTCACCCAGAAATGTCCAGACTTTGTTTGGGTGTTCCACAGGGCAGAGTGACAGAGCCTCTGGTCCTGTAGAGGATTAGTGACCATGAAAAGGAACCAAAGACATTTGCTTTTTTTTCCTGCAGTAAATGATCAGAACCTGTGTGTACTTTGTTTCTTGTTGAATAAAACATGTAACTGTGTGTGGGAATCTACCAACTCATTAGCTGTGTGTGTGTGTGTGTGTGTGTGTGTGTGTGTGTGTGTGTGAGTGAGAGAAAGCGTCTATTACATGGCTGTGCTAAAGCAGACCCACCCATTTAAACCTCATGTCTAGACGTCCTATAGTGTATGTTTTTGGAGGGAAAACATGCTATACAGGCGTACAAACAAGGTATTCTCAGGCCTACGTTTGACATAAATAGGTCATGCCTTATGACACTAAAAGGTCATGTATGTGCATACTCATGATATACAGGCTCCCTACGTGTGTATAATATATGTGTATATATATATAGAGGGACACACACACACACCTATATATATATAGTACATGTGTTGTACCGGTATATAAAAATACAACCTACAAAAGACAAACACATTTCAGGTACCATCCAGGTCTTCAGGCTGGATGTTTCCAGATGATTTAACATGAATACATTCATTCATTCTGCCGCTTATTCCGGATCACAGACCTGATCCCAGCTGTCAACAGACGGATGGCGGGGTACACCCTGGACGAGTCGCCAGGTCATCGCAGGGCCACATGAAAGACAACCATTCACGCACACACTCACACCTAAGGACAATTTAGTGTGACCAATGGAGGTGGAGGAAGCCAAAGAACCTGGAGTGAACCCACACAGACATGGCGAGAGCATGCAAACTCCACATAGAAAGACCCCAGGCCAGGAAGCGAACCGGGGACTGATTATAAAATCAATAATAAATAGTATGTTGTTAAATAATAGGAAACCAAGCTTTACTCGCACCATATAAAATGCCAACATTCTTATGTTCTCTTCTCTTCTTGATCATCACATCTACTGGCGTGGAGTCATTCAACGTCTAATTTGTCGAGTTAAAACCAGAATTCTTCAAGAGAACATTTGACGGTCATTCAGCTTCTGACATCTTTCTCCACATCACAGGATGAAAAGAAGAAAAGTGTGTTAAAGGGTTGCAACATAACTTTATTTATTTTGTACAGTATTCCCACTGAACAATTCCATATTCATTATATATTTTAACATTTGCAATATTGTTGCTCTTTCCTATGTGTATTTTTTTTCCATGTTCATGTATGTGTGTCATGTTCAGCTGACGTGTACTAGTTTATTCTCGTCACTCATTCATACCGTCGGTAAAGTCAAGTCCAGTCACAGTTTTGAAGATGGGTCAATTTTGATCAAATGAAAAGAAGCGTAGAGAAAATAAATACATGAAAAGAAATGAGAGGACCAGAGCAGAGCACACCAGGACTGGTCAGCGATGGCGTATGAAAAGTATTTTACAAACATGGAGCATTGTAAACATTTGTAGCGTAGACGACATTACTCGACCCAAAGCAGCGCGCGGCTTCGGATTCCCACAGACATGAACAGCTCATAGGACGGAAGACAAGTCGAGATTTGGGATATTTGGTGATGCTCAGTCCCCTGCAGGGAACGCGACTCCTGATCACGCAGCCTGATGAGGACGAAACAATTATCCAAAAATAGAGCCCAGAATATCCTGACCAGGAAAAAGATCGAGAGAAGCAGAAAAGGCTTGTTGTCTTCCCCACAGAGTTTTCTTATTTTTCCTGTGAAATATTCCAATGAGGCTTTTTCTCCACTTCTCAGAAGTGATTAGAATTGCATGTGAATCCCTGTCAATGTATCAGAACATACATAGTTTTACTTATAATACTTTTTAATGTAAATCACTGCGCTATTTCTGAATCCCAGATTTTATTAGAAAAAAAAAAGGAAAAAAAAAAGTCAAGTCATTACCCACGTTAGTGCCACCCCGTGGACAGAACGCTGCCTGTGACAGCAGGTTTCCGAAGATCTCTTTTCCTCCAGGGTGTCTGATTTTTGACATTTCTTGCAGTCTTGTGGATTCTTTTTGGAGAACGTGGATTGAGCTGCTCCGGATGAGAGGAAGCGAGCTCAGTCAAACGGCCTCGGTAAACACAAGCAAATTATATCAATGAAAAAAAAATCATTTCACCCAGACTTGAATTTTTTTTTTTTTTTATAAAACTTTGGTAAACTAACTTTGACAATAAGGTTAGTACCTGCATTTGTCTGCTATGATCGTCACTTAGATGTGCCACCAACATTTCTACGTGTTTGGGACTGGTTTGCAGCTGCGATCGGATCCACCGCGTGGAATCACCTGATTCCGGCAGCTTGGCTCCGCACAGTGAAAACCATTGAAGACTGGAAGAGCGGGAACTTCTGACTATGGACGAGTTTATGCAGTTCATCGCGTCCTCAGCTCATAATCACCCCTCCTCACTTCATTTTAGGTGCCCGCGCTCAACAACGCCACTTTTCCAAAGAAACAATGGCAAATCATGTAACTTTAAAGAGAAGGAAAACAGAGCAGCAATGTTTCTGCACAAACTGTGTGCACATTCAAGTAAATAAAAAGATATAAAGAAAAAAATTCTCTAAGTCAAAGACAGATACATAAGAATCTCCAGTCTCTGTTGGTCGGATTGGCACTTTTGTGAATAGGAGTGCATTTTGTCAGACAGACATGTTCTTCCTGGTTGATGCACTGGTTTCTTTTTCTTTTTTTTTTTTTTTTTTTAACATTGCAGCTCTTGCATTGTTTGTCGGCCGAGCACAGTCAACCGCAGGAAGTCAAAGACGTCCTGCTTAACACATCGGTCATGTACATACACGTTGTTGGTGCTCAATTATTCATGATTTGACCTCTTATGTCTACAAGGAGCACAGATGTTCTGTGGACGACATCTTAACTCTGGAAGCTGAAACCAGTTTGCCTCGCCTGCTCTGACCGGAACCTTCTGCCAACAAACCAAATGAGAGGTTTGTCCGTCAACCAGTCAGAGCTCCTGTCATGTGGTCCACAGAACAGCCGCTCCCAAACTCTGATGGGGACATAGTCATAGAGTCAATCTCCTTCTCACACAGCGCCTCAGTCAAACATCACGCCAACACACGTCTGCTCCTAAACACTGATCCGAGAGCAGATCACGTCCGAGGTAAAAGCTGATCTCGGGTCAGGGTTTTCAGGGCCACTTTCAACCATCGTAAGTCACGTGGCTGAAAAAAAAAGCAAGGGATAAAAGTTTCCATGTGCATCAGAACTCTTCGGAACTCAAAAACAATTTCAAATGAAACCGAAAGCGTCAAACATGAGAAGCGGTTCGTTCCGACAAAGATGGAAACTGTTTAACCTGTCGACAGCCACTCATCTGGGAGGTGTGTGTACAGTGTCTGCTGGTGTTGGATGCAAAGTGTGCATGAGGTGTGCGCAATAGATACAACTGCAAATATATCAAATTCAAGTATACACATACTGAAATCGCTGTTGTCGTTCGGCTCGTCGCTGGTTGGAGACAAGTTGGCCGAGGGCCAACCGGGTCAGACGAGACAAAGAAGCGTAGTTTTTGTTTTTTTTTTGTTTCTTAGCCAGGCTCAGGCCTATATACATCAACATGTTGCCATGGACCCATGCAACGACGGTCAGCGACCCCCCCCCCCCGTATTTGTTTACCACTGCCGTCACCACACCGAACCACTGACCCCAGACGTCCATTGTTGCCACGGATACTTAGGTGACAGAGAACAGACCTGACCACGTACAGCTGGGACCAGAGGACCAGGGAGGGTGGGGCCCACGGCACAACCCCAAACTAAACCTCTGCAACTGATTCCAATATTTAAACTCTTGCTGTCGTCGTCCCCCACCCCCACAAACTATGTGTCCCCCTGCTACGCCTCGATTAATGGTTAGATCACTTCAGAATTCAAATGTTATTAATGACACAGCACACGACGAACATCTGATCTCTAACGACACCACCCTTCAAGAAAGCGTCTCCTGAACACCCAGTCCCTCCCCAACACTGAGTCACAGCCCTTCCAAGTGCACATGATCAATTTCTACAAGTTTTTACACTTCCACCCGTTGACACCCCCCACTTCCAAAAAACAGACATCAGGGCAGCAGAAAACCCTTGATGTTTGTGTCTGACACATCCCTCAAACCACAGAGTGGGAGCAGGTAAGGGGCTGTGTGTGTGAGTGTGAATGTGTGTGGGAGGGGGGGCAGAAATAGAAACAACGGTGAACTCAGCATCTTTCAACTCACTGCGTCGAGATGCATGAATGTCCCAGTGGAGGAGAAGAGAAACAGCTGACCGTCCATCCAGCCAACGACAAGTATGGAACAGTGTGTGTGTGTGTGTGTGGGGGGTCATATTCAGGTGTCAGTTAGCCAGATGTCTGCCTGCTGTCTAATGAGCACGTGTGTGATCTGTTCCTGGGCTGGTGATTGTGTGACTGTTGTGTCATTCCTCCAAACTGGGGTTGTGGTGGTGGGAGGTTGTTCATGTTGCTCGTGGTGACAGTGGGTTGTCAGGGCTGGTCAACAGCACGGGGCCTCAGGGAGCTGACGAGTGTGAAGTGTAGATTTGAGGGGGTGGGGTGCAGCCTTATAGCTGGAAGCCCTCCATGGGCGCCTCCTGCTGGGGGAAGAGGAACTGCTGGTTGGCCTGGTCCACCTGAGGAGCCAGACTGCTGTCCTCATCCTCCACGCCGAAGTAGTGCTCGATGAGGTCAAAGGCCTTCTGGTAGATCTCCTGGTTATCGTGGCTCTGGAGGAACTCGATCTTGTCCAGACCTGCGGCGGAGAACACGGGTCAGATCAAAGCTGCGTCTGTGCTGAAGGCAGGGGGCGCCGTGGTTCACGCTACCATAGGCTTCTTCGATGAGGCTGCAGTACGGATTGACGCCGGTGCCGTTCTCCTGCTTGGCCTCCTGCTCCCCCAGCCGGAGGATGTTCTCCAGCCCGTTCAGAGCCACCTGAACAATCTTGGAGTCCATCACCGTGAGCAGATCGCAGAGCGGCTTGATGCAGCCCAGGTTGACCAGGTATCTGCAAACACAACGTACACGTGTGCTCGTCTGATGGCGTTCTTCTCCATTAAACCATCAAAGTTAGACTTCTATTCTTATTTTCACTGCGTGTGAGATTCATTCATGACCACCCACTGCAAAAAACAGACTGTCTGTGAAATCATCACTCGTTAGTTTTTCAATCGACCCACAATGAACAGTGACAAAAAGCCGGAGGACGTCAGACCTGATCTGCTCTGGCGTTCCTCCAGAGGTGGCGTTGGTGATGGCCCAGGCCGCCTCTTTCCTGGTCCTGAACTCAGCTTTCTGCAGGATCTCAATCAGCACTGGAAAGATGTTGGCGTCAATTACCGTCTGTGAAGTAGAAAACAGGAAAACGCTGGATGAAATAGATGCAACACTTTTTTTTTGATGGAAGCTGCTGCTGCCGTCTCAGCAGCAGAGAACGGCCACTGATTACCGCGAGACGCCGGGGTAGAACGACAGGAGACGGCGTGAACATCATCTCCTGATCAATGCTGCAGTTTGTCAGGTTCCTCCTGCATCTTCTTTTGGATTCAACCATTGATAATCTACCTCTAAATGTTCATGTATTACTTTATTAAGAATTCAGAGCGTTACTATCAAATATGATGCTGTTCTAGGATAAATCTTTCCTCGTCCATGACCTCCTACGTTCTCTTCTCTGCTTTTCAGATCATACTTATCAGACCGGCTTCAATTTGTGACAATCATGAACGCTCCATGCACACCAACGTTTGCCATGGAGTACCTCAGGGGTATGTGCCAGGACCATTATTATTTACTCTGTATACACTCCCCCTCGGCGACGTGATGAGGAAACTCCATAAAGTTCCCTTTTTAAGCAGATGACACGCAAGAATACTTATCAAACCAAATGAAACTAATCAATTAGCTAAACTTCAGGCATGTTTCAAAGCTGTAAAGACCTGGATGACAACTAATTTCCCGCCATTGAACTCAGATAAAACCAAGGTGATTATAGTTTGCCCCAAACACTTGAGGTACTGACTCACAGACCATATCATTTCCTTAGATGGTTTTGCGTTGGCCACCACCACAGTAAAAAACCTAGGTGTTATATTCCATCCGGATCTGTTCTTTAACTCTTACATTAAACATACTATAAAAACAGCATTCTTCCATCTGCGGAATATCTCCAAAATCAGGCACTTCCTGTTCCGTACTGAAAAACTGATCCACGCTTTTGTAATTTCAAGGCTGGATTACTGCAATTCCTTACTGTCAGGTTCCCCTAACAACTCAGTGAAGCCCCTTCAGCTGGTACAGAATGCCGCTGCTCGTGTCCGGACGTGAACCAGAAAAGGGGACCACATATCTCCTGTACTAGCCTCTTTACAGTGGCTCCCTGTAAAATACACAATAGATTTCAAAACTCTTCTCCTTACCTTTAAAGCCCTGAATGGTCAGGCTCCCTCATACCTAAAAAATCTCATAGTACCGTATCATCCAAATATATCATTACGCTCCCAGAATCTAGACCTGCTTGTTGTGCCCAGAATTTCCAAAACCACAATGGGTGGCAGAGCATTCAGCTATCAGGCTCCCATCCTTTGGAACCACCTTCCACTTTGGGTCCGGGGGGCTGACACACTTTCTTTGTTTAAGAATAGACTTAAGGCGTTCCTATTTGACAAAGCCTATAGTTAGGGCTGGCTCAGGGTGAACTTAAACCAGCCCTTGAACCAGCCCTTAGTTATGCTGCCATAAGTCAAGACTGTCGGGGGAACTCATTACTCATAATTGTAACAGTGGCACTGAGCACTGGCACCGACTAATAACATGACTCTTAAACAGCCTTTTTTTTTTTTTTTTTTTTTAAAATCAGCCTTCACAGGCTGATCCGTGCATTGTTTCTCATACGTTCATTGTCTGTGCATGCAACACCTGTTCTGTTCGTCCCAGGGAGGGGGATCCCTGTCTCTGTGGTCCTCCCTGAGGTTTCTGTCTCTTTATCCCCTGTTTTAAGGGTTATTCGGGCAGTTTTTCCTCACCCTGATTGGGGGTTTAGGACAGAGGGTGTATGTCTGTGAAGGTTCTCAGTCATCCAGGTCATGGTATCTTGCTGGGTTAAATCGTAGACAACTGGACTTCTGGTTTACTTGAAGACAGAGCAGAAGAGATGACCTGGAGGAATGACTCTACGCCAGGACTGGACACCAAGGAGACAGGACAGGAATCTCTCTCAACCAGAAAGAGATGTGTTAGCTCAAGGACTTTTTTTGCAGTCACACCTCGACATGTTCCAGTAATCGACCTCATCACTTCAACCGAATCAGCTATGAAGAACAAGAACAACCAACTATGAAACTCTGAAGCAGAACAGCTCAGACTCAACTTAGACCCATCAGCAGCAGCATCAACTCAGTCATTTACAATATTGCAAAACACTTGGCAACCATTCTTGCACAGCTGGTGGGAAACACTCCAAATCACATTAAGAACTCGCAAGACTTCAAAGACAAGGTAAGAACCCTCAAACTGGACCCAGATGAAACCATTGTCTCGTACGATGTAATTTCTTATTTTACTTGCATTCCAACATCAGTGGTAGTCACAGCAGTGAAAGGTAAGTTAGAACTAGATCACTCCCTCTCCGACAGGACCAACCTCACACCAGAACAGGTCTGTGCCCTGCTTGAACTCTGCCTGAATACTATATATTTCCAGTACAAGGAGAGATTCTACAGGCAAAAACATGGATGTGCGATGGGCTCCCCGGTATCTCCCATTGTGGCAAACCTCTACATGGAAGAAGTGGAGTACAAGGCGCCGCACTCTTTTGGAGGAATTACACCCACACACTGGTTCAGATACGTTGATGACACTTTTGTCAAGATCAAGACCCAGGAGGTTGAAGCCTCACTAAGCACATCAATGAAGTGGACCAAAACATCAAGTTCACATGTGAGGACATCAGTGGCAACCAAATAGAAGAAGACAGGAACCTCAACATTGAGGTTTACAGGAAACCCACACACACGGACCAGTATCTTCTCTTCGACTCACACCACCCGCTGGAACACAAATTAGGACCCTGAACGACGGGGCACAGAGTGTTCTTACCAGGGCGGAAGGGAAGCACAAAGAGAGAACCCATGTCAGGGAGGCTCTCAAGAGCTATGGTTACCCTAACTGGGCTTTCTCCAAATCCAGCAAAAAGAAGGTCACTAACAAATAAGACAACAACCCCAAGAGGAAGAGTGTGGTTATGCCATATGTCTCTGGTGTATCAGAGAAACTAAGGAGGATTTTTAACAAACACAACATCCCGGTACATTTCAAACCCAGCAACACCCTGAGAGAGAGACTAGTCCACCCCAATAAGAAAAAGGAAAAGACACCCAGGCGCAAGCTGGATAATGTTGCGTACGCTGTCCAGTGTAGTGAGGAGTGCACTGACCTGTATGTTGGGGACACTAAACAACCATTACACAAGGGCATGGCTCAACATAGGAGAGCTGCTTCCTCAGGACAGGACTCTGCAGTTCACCTACACTTAAAGGACAAAGTCCTTTGAGGATGACAATGTTCACATCTTGGCCAGGGAGGACCGATGGTTTGAGAGGAGTAAAAGAGGCGATTTTTGTTAAATTAGAAAAACCCTCTCTCAACAGGGGAGGGGGCTTCAGACACAATATATCTAACACTTAAAATGCAGTCTTAGGATCTCTCCCCAAGAGGATCAAAAACCATTCTGCAGCTCCAACGACTTACAGGTGACTCTGACAACAATGGAGGGGGTCCCAAAACTCACACCCCTTTCAGGTAAGCCAACGACTTAATGACTCTCAGGTGACTGACAGCCAGGGAGGGTGACCCGATACCCACACTCCTTTGTGTGAGGTAACGACTCAACTTAGTACTAGTAGCAGGACTCCCCACTAGTCAGTTCAGAACTGAAGAAGGTTCTCGGATGAGTGACGAAGCGTGTTCAAGCAAGCCAGAAGTCCAGTTGCCTACGATTTAACCCAGCAAGAAAGGGTGTAGCAATGTGCGCACTGTAAAGTCCATCGAGACAACTGTAAATTATGATGTTGGGCTATAGAAATAAAGTTTAATTGAATATTCGTATTTGCGATTGTCTGTGTTGAACTGTCTGAGCGATCTGCTCTGTGGAGTAGAAAACCATCCCACCTTCAGCGGGGCGGCCAGAGATTATGCTGAAACGCGCTGCAGCCGGCGTGAACACTGACGGACCGGAACGCGATCACCAGCGGAGCCGTTACACGCCACAGATGAAGTGAAGTGTGTACTTCTCTTTTCTAACATAGTGTGTCTGTGTGTGTATGTGTCACCTGTATCTGTGCTCGGTTTCCTGCTGTGATATTTGAGATGGTCCAGCACGCCTCTTTGCGAATGGATTCTTTACCACTGCTGAGAAGATGCAGCAGACAAGGCAGCGCGGAGCAGTTCAGCACCACCTACACACAGTGGATGAAGACGTTATCAACTTTTATTAAAAAAGTCAGAATTATTCGAGCAACAACTGTCAGTTCAACAGACTCTCACCTGTGTCTGGATGTCGTCACCTGTGACGATATTTCCGACAGCTCTCAGAGCAGGGGAGGCCACCCTGTAGTCTGTGTGCCTGCACAACGATCATGACGTTCATATGTATGTTCATAAGTCAAACTTGCTGGCACTTGAAAAAAGGAAACTTATCTGATGTCTGGACTTACATGAGCAGTTCTACCAGGCGCCTGCAGACACCAGAGTCAATGACAGCCTGGATTTTGTCATTGGGGCCATCTGAGAGGTACGACAGGGCCCAGCAGGCATCTGCCAGTAAGTCTGGGTCACTGCTAAATAAAAGCCTGGACAGCACCGGCAGACAGGGTGACACCTGGAGGCAGATTCAATCAAAACAGCTCCTGATTGAGATGTGGAAGACTCTGGGACATGTACCTGTGTTTTTTCCTCATGTACTAAAAATGAATGACAGTTGGCATGCTCACTCAAATAGTTCTACTGTTGTGATCCTGGTATAAAGTCATGAGGGAAAACGATACCTTTTCAAAAGCAGGTGGAGGGTTTTTTCCTCTACAGAGATTAGACAGAGCCCAGACTGCATTTCTTGTCATGGTCAGCCTGGTGGATTTAGTCAGAAGCCTGAGAAGACATGGAAATTAAAATATGAGCAGAAATGGGTTTCCGGTCTAAGAACTGATGATCTACATATCTGTCCAAGTCATAGAGAGTGGATTTACATTAATAGTGGTGGAAGGATGTTGCAGTTCAGCACATAGTCCCTGCACACTGCACTATCTCCTGCAATGTTGCCGAGAGCCCACACAGCCTGCAGGAAACAACACACAGCTGCATTAGCCCTCGGAATAGACAGGAAGTATTGATGTCGACACAAACCGTTGTGCTGAGTAAACTGCAGCCGTACCTGCTCCTGCACGTCCTCGAAATCGGAGTTCAGTAGTTCTATGAAGATTGGAACAGCTCCAGCCTCAATCACTGTCTTCGTCTGGAGGGATGTGCCTGATGCTATGTTGGTCAGTGCCCATGCAGCTTCGAACTGCAGAATCAGACAAAGTCTCAAAATGAGAATTCACTATTTATCAGTGGACAACTATTCCAGCTGTGGAGATGGATCGAGTCAACGTCATTCAGCCTCGACAACATCTGACCTGAAGTGTGCAGTTGACGCTCTTCTTCAAGAACTCCACAAACCTTTCCACAACTCCAGCCGTGTTTATAACTTCATCAATTGGTGGGTTGGGCTCTGAAAGAACGGAGGAAATATATGTAAGAATTTTTGTTTGGCTCACACACCTGTTCACTGCTGTGCCCAGTCGAACAGAGCATGCAGGGTTTACCTTTGGAAAGAAGTTTTCGGAACCTTTGTGTTGTCGAGAGCTGGAGCTCGGGGTCCTCAGAGAAAAGCATCTCCACCATGTCTCTGGTTATAACTCCTTCCTGCAACAGGAGATACACAAGCACTCTGAGCACTTGATCCATTCAGCACTGAGGCTACTTCTCCCACAACCTGACATGTATAGGAAAACCAACGGTTATTTTCTGTGAGGTAAACAGACACTCACTGTTACTGGAGAGGCGAGGTGCGAGTCCACCAGTGGGCTCTCAAACATGGCCTCCTCTTCATTGAGAACATCCACATTCCTCCTCTTGAACAACTGGGGTTACAGAATGGCCGGGAGATATTTGAGCTAAAATACTAACTGAAAAATGATTACAACCACAATGTGCGACAGATCAGGACAATACCTGTTGTTCTCGTTTTTGTTTCCTGAGCTGGATGCCCTCCTCTTCTCGCCTGCGCCTCATTTCATCTGGGTTTAGAGCTTTGTTCTTGTAGCGGTTCATCCTGTAGTTTTCCTTGGCTGGACTGGCTGACGGCTCTGATGAGACAACACAAACAGGTCAGCATCACAATGATGACAGAAGTAGGAATCAATGCAGACAGAATGCAGAGTGCAGCATGTGTCAAGAAGAGGAGGCCAACATGTGACAGACAGAGTTTGTAATAGTTTCCCCTGGACACTCTAATAATAGGTCATGACGATGAAACAGCAGGTC
This sequence comes from Aeoliscus strigatus, assembly GCA_901007665.1. Lineage (NCBI taxonomy): Eukaryota > Metazoa > Chordata > Actinopteri > Syngnathiformes > Centriscidae > Aeoliscus > Aeoliscus strigatus. The sequence continues at coordinate 18,115 of CAAKHB010001073.1, forward strand.
CATATATATATATATATACACACACACACACATACATACATTAAGGCCTTAAATAAACATGTTGTCGGTCAACACTGCCAAACAAACATTTGCAGCAAAGTTATTTATCAACCAGTCAGGTGCAGGAAGAACAAACCAAAAATCACAGCGTTAGCATAAAGCTGGTGGCCACACAGGACATTTGTGCAGTCATGCCACCAGAGTACAGGGCAGATCTATGAGTCACCGGGGCAACAGGGGAGGGAAAAGAAACGGGGGACAACACTGAAACCTGCAACTAGCACAGAATGTTGCCAAACGCCTGTGCCAAAAAGCTTCCCTTCATAACATCAGGCATTTGTTTTTCATGGATAATATTAGAACAAGTGGCGCAGATCTAGGTCATGTTTTGGTTTGGGGGCATCAACAAAACCAGCCTCTTAACATGCTTATGCATGAGTGGAGTAAGTCCTGATGGAGGATGCTGGACGGGGAGACTGTCCTGTCCTTAAGCTCCACAACAATCAGTAAAACCATCAAGCCAGTTTGACACCCTACTAAGACAGTTGGTAGTGGCTTTCCATTACTGTCAGCTGCCTGTGTGTGAGAAAAGTCTGGAAAAACGCCTGGTATCACATGAACACGTTGGTTTACAGTGCACAGTCAGTCATGTCAATGAAGTACACACGTGTTAGCATGCTGTCGTTGATGTTTTCATGTATCCCTTTCACACAAAGAGTGACTGGATTCACTCGTAGTTCCATTTTGTAGTGTCGCGAAGTTACAGTATGAGCTTGTACTCAAGAACAAAAACAACGACCGACAGTCTTTACGTAGCTAAGCTAACGTGACTGATAGCTGTTGCTGTATGTCCAGATGACTCGTTAAATGTCACTTTAATGACGGACTGAACAATGTTAGACATACCTAAATGGGTTCTATTCGCCGGGCACTCATCTAATAGCCGTTACATAGCGTATGAAGTCCATTCTAATCAGTCAAATAGCCATTGCTAACAATCCTTAGCAACGCTCAAAAAGAATCACGGCTGTCTGCTGTAACTAAAAGAGACACCTGGATGTTACAATAGCAATTAAGTCATACCATGTTGTACTATAATCTTCCTTATCAACGTCGGGCCTGGGGACAGGCTCGAAACAAGACGTTAGGTGTGTCGTCCTATCGACAAGACGTTACGTTGGTTAACGTTAGCTTACGTTTTCTATTAGCGTAGTTCACAATATGTAGCTACCAAGCGGCAGCGTTTCTTTTCCAGATTCTACTCGTGGCTGTAAGTTCTGACGGGACCGTGTTGCACATATCACTATAAAACACATAAAATACATTAGTCCGTTTAGTCAATGCGTCAAAACGACGAACATTAACAAGCAACTGATAGCAACGCACACTAGCTAGCAAGCACAGCGCTAACTAGCCAGGCAACTGACAAGAGGCAGGATTTCATAACCACTTTTCCCGACGACACAGCCGCAAGCTTCACGTCCACAACCGACATGTGCGTTTCCCATTTCACCGACAGCTTACCCATTGTGTCCTATGGCGCTTTGCTGTGTCGTGTCGTAGATATAATTCAAATTTCAATTCTTTCGTCCTCTTAGCTTCCAATACTTTGCCCCTGTGAACCGAGCAATATGTCTGCCGGAGACGGAAACGTCAATGTCTAATGTCCACTTCCTGCCAGCAGAGAGCGCCTGATATCCTCAGTCGTGATTGCTGTATGACACCAATGATCTGATACAAGGTTAAGCCGGAGTAGCATTTCCCTTGAAGCACCACTTCAAAGCTTGCTTTGATGCGTTGAAGTCCATTGAACGACGACATATGAAGCACGAACTGCTTCGTTCGCCTGAGTGAAGTACGTGACTGGTTCAAACCAGCCGATAATACTTCACCAGCAAAGCAACGTCTACTACAACAGCCTCATCAGTGTCATGTGAGCTGTGTCAACAGCTGCAAATGTCAGCAAAAAAAGAGACAAAAATAAATATATATAATATTTATCTAAAATCCTTTGAACTGACACGTTATACTTCTTTTTCTTTCTTTCGGCTTGTCCCTCTTCAGTGGTTGCCACAGCGAATCATCAATTTATATCTTTCTCTGTTCTCTGTATCCTCTACTCGGACTCCAACTACCTCCATGTCCTCCCTCACTGCATCTATAAACCTCCTCTTTGGCCTTCCTCTCTGTCTCCTACCTCCAACTCCATCTCTAACATTCTCCTACCAATGTATCCACTGTCCCTCCTCTGCACATGTCCAAACCATCTCAATCTAGCCTCTCTAGCTTTTTCTCCTAACCTTTCTGTCTGTGTTGTCTCTCTGATGACCTCATTCCTAATCCTGTCCATCCTGGTCACTCCTAAAGAGAATCTAAGCATCTTTAACTCTGCCACCTCCATCTCTGCCTCCTGTCTTCTGCCTATTGCTAGTGTCTCTAAACCATACATCATAGCTGGTCTAACCACAGTCCTGTAAACCTTTCCCTTCACCTTAGCTGAGACTCTTCTATCACAAATCACTCCTGACACTTTTCTCCAGCTGTTCCACCCTGCCTGCACCCTATTCTTCACTTCTCTTCCACAGTCTCCACTACTCTGCACTGTTGATCCTAAGCTTAAACTCCTGCACCTTCACCACCTCTGCTCCCTGTAACCTCACTTTTCCACTGGTCTCCCTTTCATTTATGCACATATACTCTGTCTTGCTACGACTGACCTTCATTCCTCTTCTCTCTAGAGCAAACCTCCACCTTTCTAGG
>CAAKHB010001074.1:2166-31935 GCA_901007665.1 Aeoliscus strigatus
TTGGGGGGGGGCTCTGAGGGATAGCTGGAGTGAATCAGGATGAGGCGAACAAATGTGAGGGTGGGGGGGTGCAAGGCCGACGGCAGACACGAGGGAGAGGAGGAGGGCTCTTACGTTATCAGGTCCTTCTTACTCTCCTTGCACTGGCCGTACTTGGGCTTGGGACTGGGCATGTTGACATCAGTCGAGTATGAGCGGTCCTCCAGCAGGTCGTGGAAAGGATCCAGGTCATCGGGCTGGATGGGGGCAGAGAGAGGAAGATGGTTACACATGTGTTATCGTATCAAGGTCGACATGCCCGTATGCACACACAGTGGTTGACTGCTGAGCCCAACATGTCTGTGTGCAGACTCTTCAATGGGTTTGTCCAGAGAAGATTTGTCTTCCTGTGAACCACAAGTACCATTCTCTCTCTCTCTCTCTCTCTCTCTCTCTCTCTTGCCTTAACTTGGGCAGAGTTCCTAACAAATGAGGGAGCTGGATGTCGGGCTTGAAGTGCAGCAGTCATCCACTAGATGGCAATGTGGTGTAGCAGCTGACCGCTTCTTGGCTGTGAAAGTGGGGCTGTGCTTCGTCTGCAGTGTGTGCAGCCAGGGCACAAAGGCTGTGGATGCAAATCCTCTTTCCTTTCTTCTGTGCCCGCAGTGTATGTACAGTAATGCCCATAAAAAGTCAGGTCCAGATAGGGCACAAAGCATCCAGCGCTCAAGCTGTCTGAGTGTGTGATACTGGGTCAGCCAGCGAGCTTCTCCAATTAGAGGAAGCACCGGCTGAGAGGCAGACAGGAAGCAGAACGATGCATGCATACATGCCGAACAAAAGTAGGCTAGGGATGGAACACACACACACACACACACACACACACGCTCCCAAAAGAGAAATAGCCACACACAGACACACTTACACACCAATGCATGAACTAGACGTGCACACTCCTGTGTGCAGACCGACGGATGCACCCAGCAGCGGTGCATTGATTTCCAGCGGTTCTTTGATGAGAAGAGCTATTCCGATTCTCTCCCAAGGTGCTACTTTGCATAATTCATTTTGGAGAAGAGCGAAATGTAAAAACAGAGAGGCGGCAGTAGGGCGCGTGACACAAACACAGCACATCCCTCTATGCATTGTGATGCTAACATCAATTAACATGCAAACTCATTAGATTTTGCTCCGAAATCCCTGATATGACTTTCTAATGCTTCCAAATATAGCAGTGAGTGAGTCAGACAAGAGGTAAGAAACCCCAAAGACAATCAGGCAGCGATGCAAGGTTTGACGCCGCTGATGCAGAATCAATTGCTTGGAGGGGAATCGTTTGGGGGAGAGCAGAAACAGACCAACTGTACAGTCCGACAGCTTCCACAAACTGTCTGATACACTATTCATCCGCGTTATATTTCTGTTGAGCCTCATGTGGTTAATTTGAATGTCAGTGGCAAAATCTGAACGAGTGAAGCTTCAAAGTACGAAATGACCAACATTGTAAATAAAGTTCTCCATGATTTACCGTGAAACATCGAGCTTCATTCATTTGTCCTTTTACCTCTTTCTCATCTTGGTCTATGTGTTTCATCTTGGTGTAGTCTACAGGCAGGTCCCAGCAGTCGGCAGTGTCCCCCATGCCGTAGCAGCGGGAGCCCAGCAGGGCTGCTTGCCTCTGGGGGGACATGGGCTCTAGAGGAGTGAGCACCGAGTCCCCTCCACCGCTGCACAGACGCTTGCTCATACTCAGGTCCAATGTACCGTTCTCATCAACATCTAGGCTGGGACTCTGGGAAGATGTATGTGGATGTGGTGTTGGCGCATGTGTGGATCAGGTGTGGAGGTATGGTGAGGAGCAAAAGGATGCACAGAACATAGGGAGGCGGGGATGGAGAGAAGGGGATAAAAGAGAGAGAGTTTCGGATTAAATAGCAGTCAAACATTCATGCTGTCGGATCAGAACAGAACAACATGCGCTGGTTTCACCGTCCTGGGATCGGTCATGTTCTGTTCCCACAAAGATCCCTTGTGCAGTGGAAATTTCTGAAACAAGATTCCAATTCCATTCTGGATATTTCTGTACTAAGATGACACATGAGAAACTTGTGGTGTGAAGTCGGAATGTCGTGATTACACTCAGGCCCAAAAGAGGTCAGCGGCGCTCAAGGACGAGTACATCCCTCTGTGAGCCCCCTGTTTCCCCGTCTCTCTCTTTCCTTCCATCCCACGGTGGTGTGTCCTGCGTTCTGTGCAGTCAGAAGCGTGTGTGTGTGTGTATTTGACTTTGTGTCGTGAGTCTAATGTGAGTGGACATCACAGGGGTCAGTGGCTGGGGGTTTGGGGTGGCGTAAGCAGCGAGGGCTTAAACTACAACCCCCCCCAAGACGGATACAGTGATGCTGCAGTGTGAAATGACGGTTTGACATTTTTAAAATCGATATCTGACACAAGTGTGAGCCCCTCAGGAAGGATGTTTTCACAGGCATGTGCACGTCGGTGTCCTTGCTCTCATTTATCTCCTCATCCTCACCTCACTCCCTCTGCTCCCTTCCATGACTCGGCGAGCTCGTTCTTATGCTGATTCCAGCTGACAGTGTCCCTAGGGGTGGATTCTCCTGGTGTCTAAAGCCAAAACCTCTGTGATGCACACTGACTCAAATTCACTGGGAGGAGCTCAGCATGAACGCTGCACAAACTGGAGCTGAGCTGAGGACTGGAACAAAATCAAAAAAGGAGGGAGGACTGCGTTGTCATTAGGCAGCCGAGATGCAATTATTCAGGGGTGGAAAATGTCTCACGATGAATAATAAAAAGCGTATACGACAGCTGGAAATCATGCAAAACAGACAGAGTGGGGTGCTAAATACAGAGACTGTTGATGTTGTTGTCCAAGAGGCACCCGGAGCTACAGAGGGTTATTTGTCGCTTTGGGAGGAGCTTGAATGAAAGAGAGGGACACAGAGTGAAGCACGGTGCTGTGAATGGAAGCAAACGTGGAGACGCCGAGGCTCATTGTGTGTGGCCATGACTCATCGCGTCCTCGTCCGTGTGCGGAGCAGACGGCCCCCTCCTCGTCAGCAGTCACGTTGCACATCAAAATGCAATTGACATGACCCACCCCATCATATCAGTTAATGAGGATGAGATGTGAGGCTGTGAGGACACTCCTCTAAGAAGCCGCCCTTTGTTGCCATGGCAATGCTTCAACAAAATATTGCACACATTCAACTTCTGAGAGTACAACCAGCAGCGTCTGTCTCCCTCGTTGGCCTTGTCACCCACACAGGCTCCTGAGAGCTGCTCAGTGTTTCCATCAGGCAGCTGGTGTGAGCGAGTGATGACTTTGGACCACAAGGTCGTCACATCATTTCCAGGAACAGCAGACGGGATGGAACCGAGCTGACAGGTGTCCTCGTTCAAGGCACTGACACCCCAGTGTCAGCTCCCTGCTTAGGTGTGTGTGTGTGTGTGTGTGTGCCTGCGTTCATGTTCACCACATTCAACATGAGTCTCCCTGGAAACAAGTCTTCTTCTGCCTCTTCATCTCTCCAGGTTTGATGCTGATTCTAACCCAAAGAAACATCAGGGGAATGAAGTGGTGAACATGTGTTCCTGAAATCTTCCTTCTTCATCAACAAAGCAACAACTCCAGTCTACAGTTAGTCAGCCATTACATCATCACCATTGTCCAGCAGGTGAAGAGGATGTGTTAAATTGTCAGAAGCTACAAAATGCCGCCTGAAGTAACGTGGAGAAGAGATTGCTCACTGCTCACCCAACTTCCCTGTGTGTGTGTGTGTGTGTGTGTGTGTGTGTGTCCATGGTCCTTTGGTGAATGTAACTTTCCAGGTCAACAGTTTCAGCATGTGATGGTTTATTAAAGTGTTGAAGGATGAATTATTGTGATTCTGGTGATTCTTACGACAAGACTTTCAAAGGACGAGGCAGTTCGAGAGGCTGCAAAGACAATGAGGTGAGATGTGTGTGTGTGTGTGTGAGTGTGTGTGTGTGTGAGTGTGTTCATTCCGACACAGAGGGGAACAGAGTGTGCCACGAGCTGAGATGAAAGAGGGTGAAGAGGAGGAAAAAAAGCCCTCTGAAGTCTCCTGTCTCCGATCCTTCCCATCGCCTCTGAGCAGGACGCCGACCGACAGAGATGTTTTGGGACGGAGGAAGTCCCGACCGCTTCCGCCGCTTGTTCCCGCCGAGTTTTCTCTGTTCCACATTTCATCCAGTGCACATTTCTGGGTTTCCCCCTCCCTTCCTCTTCTCTCCCCTCTTATCGTGAACTACTTCCTGTGTGCTGAATCCTGAATCCTCCTGCTCTTTGACATGTAGAAACCTCCCACTGCAGCTGCTCCCATCGCTCACCTTCTTTATTTTCACTTCTATCACAGTCTCTGCTGTCACCATTACCATTAAGCCAGCATTAGTCGTCTGCCGCGCGCTCCTCTCTCTGGCCCCCCCAGCTCAGCATCTCGGCACCGATAATACATGAACACCGTCACCTTATCTCCTCTGAAATGACACACTGGGCTCACGCCGTGTCAAACCACGCTTCGTCCTGCTCCTATCTGATCCCCGGATGGAAAATAAAAAACTGTCTTGCTGAGCTCTGAGTGTAAGACGTAGTCCTGGATGCTTGATTGAAAGTGTGTGTGTGTGTGTGTGTGTGTGTGTGTGTGAAGTCTCCCTCTCTGTCAGTGTTCGCTGCCAGTATGGAGAAGGAAGGACGGAGATGATTTCTGTGCCTACAGCAGGAGGCTGAATGAAGTCGGGCCTGTGGCACAGAGGGGCAGCGACCTGTCAGGAGCGTCTGCGGTGTCAGATCAGATAACGCTGAGACGGGACTGTGTTAACCTGGTTAACTTGGTTACGGCTGTAGATTTTCATCTGAATGCATGGTGAGTGCATTCTACCCCCCTACCTGCGAACACAGATCCTGAGGCTTCCCCCCCATGCCGTGGGGCATCTCCCGGCACCGCGTGGACAGGTTGAGGATGGCCGTGGCCGCCATGTGTGCAGCCTCCATGTCGTGGCTGTAGTCGAAGCTGCTCTTGCTGCAGGTGCTGCTGGCGCTGCTGCCCCCCCCTCCTCCCACACCCCCTCCTCCACCTCCACAGCTCAGGCTGCTGCTGCTGCTGCTGGGGGCATAGGTGCTGGTGGTGCTGCTGGCCGAGCTGGAGTTCTTGCAGTAGCGTTTGGCTGCAGGACACATGGAATGATTGATGCAAACAAACCACACCGGCCCCATCAAACACGTGTCACTACGTTGTCACGTTCTAATCTAACGAGAAGTAGGAATAAACATGGAATAATGTAGATTAATTAATTAAGCAAACAAACCGCTTCAGGACAAAATGTGAGTAATTACATTCAAAAAGATTGTGAATTATATTGAATAAAGACGTTTGAGAGATGAATTGAAAACGAAATAAAACAACACAGAAAGAAGAGCAACAACTAAAGGATGTACCATCGTATCCTTTGGGGGAGGTGTCTCTCTGTCCGTGAACTTTGGGTGCGATGGCCCGTTTCCCGTACACTTGGTGGTTACCCCCCTCAAAAGCGCTGAAGTCAAAGCTGGTCTTGGAGTACTTCTCCAGCTCCTTGGCCAGGTTGGAGCGTGGCGTGCTGGTGGAAACATTGTTCTTGTCACCATACTGTGGATAGTCCAGTTGTTTGACAAAGCACATTGGCCTGGAAAATAAATGACGAGGGGGTGGAAGTTGGACTGAGGCGTTCAAAACTGCCCAGGGAATGAGGGAGGGAATTTAGGGTTGAAAATGTAGGCAGATGCTACGACTTCAGGGTTAGAACATGGAGGGTGATACTGATGGATGAAGGGCCGTGTTATCGGGGAGGACGTTTCACAGTTGACTTCAGTTTGATGTTTTTGATGTTTTTGTCGACACAAATCACTGAGACACGTTCTGTCCTCGTCCCCTCTTTCCTTAGACCCCGTGACCTTACACCTACGGTCACATCCTTACATCCTTACTCAGGTTGAGGAAAAACTCCACCCCCCAGAAAAACAAAACAGGAAAAAGAAATGGAAGAAATGTCTGGAAAAGCCACAGAGAAGAGAGAGAAGAAAGAGCAGCAATATCTGTTGCATGTGCAGATAAAAGAAGTGAGTTTTTCATAGTCGATAAAAGTAAATGGAATTTCTGCGTGTCTCTGCGTCACTTGTGTACTCTGCTTTTATCCCCTCCATCTAACACCAGCAAGAGATGACGTGTAAGTTCTTCTGCTGTTGAGTTTAGATATGAATATGAAACGTGCAATTACTTGTGATGTTTCATCGCTGCAGTTTCACGTCTATCAAACAATCTCTCATACAAAAGATAAAGTCAGTTGTGTTAAAATCTAATAAAGCGATTTGTCTTCAGTAATGAGGACAGGGACATGGCGTCTCTTGGGAGTATTTGCAGGGAACAAGAAAACATAATGATAAAACAGAAACTTAAAATCACAATGGCGTAATGAAATGCAGCGGGAACGAGAACAAAGCATCCCAACATGACTGACTGCAGCAGCGTCAACGTGAGACTGGAAACAAACTGACGCTGAGCTCTCTCCACCGTAACAACAGGAATCACTGTGGATATCACAGTTAGACGGGAACTACAGACACGTGTTATGGTTTCCTGATATCCTTGATGAGAATACTACCTTAAGACTCGGTCAGAGGCCTGGTTGGGCTTGGAGCCGTCGCAGCTCTGGTGTTTCTCTTGCACTTTGGCCAGCTTCTCGGCTGCAGCGATGGGACATCCTGACAGGCTGAAATGATAGAGACATTTCAGAGGAGGGCTGGGACTTACATCTGAAACACTTTTTAAAAGGTGGAAACGCTTGATGGAATGCACATGCTGCAAAATGGAGCTTGGCAGGCTGGAAACAGTCAGCTGATCAATGCCAGTGTCTCCCCATTCTAAAACCTTTGTGACTGGAATTCACTGCATCGGCGTCCTCAGGAGGGATGTTTCTACATGTCACATATGCAGCAGCTTGCATACTTCTGGCTGAGCTGCTTGTAATGATTCTCAGAACAGAAATCCCCATGTGGAGACACAGGCATTTGTATGTGTATCTTACTTCCTTCAAACATAGGACGACAAGGCACACACACACACACACACACACACACACACACACACACACACACACACACACACACACACCTGGGATTAGCAGTGTGGAGTAGAACGTAACGCTGCAAAATGTCCTGACAACCTACTGACCAAAAGTTAACCAAGTTTGTGTTGTTCTCCTTCAACCCAATTGTTCCGGCTTCACACCAAAGATGTTTGACATGAGCTGGAGCCAGAAAGATACACACACACATACACACACACACACACACACACACACACCTACCTGTGGAGGGATAAGACTAGACCGGACAGAGTACGTTACATCAGCTCTGTCTCGTCAAACCGAAGGAGCATGTTCATATATGTGCTACTCTTTTGCTGCACATGTGTCACTGGGCTCAGCATGGATCCATTCTGGTCCTCTGGGGTCAGCACCTTTCCTGTCACCCCGGCTGAGCAGCAGAAAGGTGCTAATGGCTGCTGCTATACCCTGCTCCCTGAGCATCTGCTGTAGGTGACACTCCTCTTTCACCGTCACCTCGCCCCATCTGACAGTGCTGGCTCAAGGCCCTGCTATTTCAGTTTCTCCCTCCAAAGCTGCACCTGATAGGTGCCATTTTTCGCCAGTGGCTGATGTATGACTGACGCCATGAAGCTGCATTTTACCCAGCCGCAGCTAAAAAATTGGATTGGACTGAACTTTTTCGTTTATTTCCATCTTGCCAACAGTGTTTAACAAGATTTATCCACAAAAAAGTATAGGAAGCTGACAAAAAGATGAGGTTAAAAAAAAATGGAAGAATGGAAACAAAATCATACACATGGGAACTCGGGAGGGGAAAAAAAATCCTCACGTTTACAAAAAGGAGGACATGACATTGACAGTGCCAGTTTCACATAGGCAGGCTGTCACTTACCTTCTGTGGGAGTTTCTGTTGCTATTGACATGGCCACGTCCCGTGCAGCCAGGCGTAGGACACTTAAGAACATTCTCATACATAGCCACAACTTCACACAGACAGGAGATAGGAGTGAAAGACAGGGAAGGTTAGGAGCCCCCTACAATCACGCATGAGCTGCATTAGTGTGTGAGCTTGGCATTATAAACATCATTAAGAAATGAGCCCGCACGGACCCAGATGACCCCTCCTTCATTCTAATGAACACTAGTTTGAAAGGTCAGGCAAGGTTTCCCACCATATTGCTTCCACTTATCCCAGCCCTTCAAATTAGTATTCATGGAACAGACATAGTCATGAATAAAAAGATGCCATTGACTTCAACGGGACAATGCCAGAAAGACACAGAAACGGACGGAGGTTTTTTGGTGTGTACAGAGTGAAGCAAGCAACAGCCAACGATCATGCAAAAAAACACAAGCCTTGAAATCGGTGGCGGTGTGTTGGAGTGTGCTTTGTTATCTGTGGAACGTTGTTAGGGTGGACAGCATGGTCTTCAATGCCATTTACCATTAAAACACTCCATAACTGTCCCCGATCCCCTCGGCAACCAGCCAATTAGATTAATGATCTATGGATGTCTGAGATGAGCCGTCAGAGCACCGCGGGCAGGGGTGCAGGGGTGCAGGGAAGGATAGTCTCGACACCGGTGGCACGCGGGGCCAAACCCCATTGGCATCAGCTTCATCATTATCACCCCCTTAAACTTTAACCCCTCATCATCCTCCTTCCTCCACATACTAATTGGTGTTTCGGTGCAGATAATTGGACAAAGCCTGACACCTCAACATGCCACAAGCCGATACATTATGCATTTCCAGGGTTTGTCCTGCCCTCTGCACAGACACATATAGGGCAGCAAATTAAAGCAGCAGACAGGGTTTAGTGTGACGACTGCAAGTTTGGCGATGAAAGGAAAAGGAGGTGTATGTTAAAACAGGTAAATTACATTACAGAAAAAAGACGATTCAATATTTTAATTTTTTACAAGAAAAAAAGCAAATAGGTATAAAAATTTATGCATTTCAGATAATTTAATCGTCATTTTTCACATTTCCCAGGGAACTGTCTGGCTGCACCATGTGATTTCCCAATTAAAAGAAACCACTGCATTAATAAAACATAATCTATTCAGCACAGCAAATGTGTTAATAGGAGAAAGACATGTGACCAGAGCTGAATCTGGCCCGCAGGCAGTCAACTTGTGTGACACACACTCATCTGGTGACGTGAGGAATCTGCATCTCATTATTTATTACATATCGACAGACGTCCCCGGCTGGCTAACTAATGTCTGCTATGTAAAGCAGGTAGACTTGTAATGAGTGTGTGTGTGTGTGTGTGTGTGTGTGTGTGCGTCACATGGAGGTATCTGATGTTTGAGGAATGACTCACAGTCAAGAGGAGGACTCTGTGGTTTCAAAGATCCTCTGCAGTACTGAAGGTATCATTTACCAACCAATGAAAACATCTCTTGTGACAATCAATTCATCCCTGTTCCTAATTCCATTCTGGGGCTTTTGAAACTGGCCAAGATCAAGTTTTCCTAATTATGTAACAATCGTAGGAGAGCAGTGCACCTCAGGTGAGGGACCCTTTTGTCACATATGCATGTATTTGCTGCTGCTGGCCTTTACAAGCCGTCAACGATGACGATGACTAATTTCTCTGCTGTTATTAAAACCCTCTTTTATTTTGATCGCAGACCATAACTCCCTTTTCAAACTGAGGTTAACAGTTGGGTCAAGTTTCAAAAGGGAAAACTGACTATTCACTCAAAGGTTTATTTCTACTTCAGTCAATCCATGGCTCTGAGATATGATGCCGCCTTTTCTTTCACAAGAAATTAAATGAGCAGAGAAAACAAATACGTGAATCATGTGTGGCTGGGGAAGCAGTGTCAAGGTCTCGCGATTTTTCAAGATTAAGACGCAAGTAACATGAAAGCACAAATGAATGAAACACAAAGACATTCCCTTCCGTCCCATCGTGAGCCGTGGATGAATCATGCTGTGTGAAAGGAACCAACAACAGAGGACGGGATGGGCTCTCCATCACCACCGATCAGCGTGGTGGAGGAGAGATTTTCATGCACTCAGGCAAATCACCGACAGCTGCCGACCATCCCACCGATCAGTGCTCCTCACCAATCTGCAGGCAAAACTACAACCTCATGCAAAGGCTCACAAGAGATGCACAGCTGGGACCATTCGCATCCCTCCCAGGACCGCATGCTGAGAGAACCACGACAGAAACACACAGGACGAGCCAGTGAACCCAGGACACATGCAGCTGCGTCAAGGACAGAAGCACCACGCTTACTTTCTGGTGGCACCCTGTCTTTGTGCGGACAGCCAGACAGGCTCCGATGGTGGGGGTACAAGCCCGTCACATGACCTGTGCCGTCACAGCCCGGCGTCGGACACCGACTCTCCTTCTTGTCTGCGCGTGAAGCATCTGGAAGGTTAAAAAGGGGCTTGTCACACCGTTTCATATGCTTCTTTCTTAAAACGTCAAACACAGTCTGAACCCAAGTTGAGAGAGGACGAGATGAAGACCAAGAATCTAATTTCACAGGGAGGATGGGAGGAACATGTGCATAGGCTCAAGGTGCTTGGCCAAGGCACGAATGGGCCTGCCAGGTTGAGAGAAGAACATGAAGACCCAACAGAGCAAAACCTTTTGTTCTTATCAGCTGTTTTGTGTGAGAGGACTTGGGAGGTGAAGAGGGGCCCGGAGTTAATATCTTGTCAACAATAATACAAAAGTAACTAAAGCACTCGTCCAGGTTCCCTGCTTGATTGTGACTACACTTCAGAGTGTTATAAGTCCACCAGACAGTACGGTCAGAGAAAAAAATACAAGTACAGGTTTGTCTCTTCTGCTCAGGATGATCTGCTCAGAGCGGAAGTGATCATTAGGATCAACCCCTTTTATGACATCATAGCTGTGTCAATAGAGTCACTGCGGCTGCTTTTCATCGCCATTGAAACAATTTCTAATCCAACGTGCCAAGTAACTGAAGTCTTGCTCTTCTTGATTTGGGGGTTGCTATGGATACAGTGGTGTGATTGCTCGGCGCTCTATGAGAGCAGACCGTTCAGTGGTACAGCTGCTCACCGTGAGCGCTCTGAGACTTATTGTGACACATTTCTGAGAGATTTCAAGCACATAAAACACATGAATGCAAGAGCATAAATCAGATTTTGAAAAGGAAATGCACCCAAGCAAAATTATAACTCTGGCTGTGAGCGAACAAAAAGTTATTCTCTGCTCAATAACTGTATTTGTGAGGAGCTGACCTTACCACAGGCTAGGTGGCTATCGCAGGCTCAGGCTAGCTAACAACGGGCTAGCAAACGGTGGCTAAGCTAACTGTGAAACGTGTGTGAGCGGGAACCTTTGTCATTCATCGTTCCAATCAAGGACACAGACACACAAACATGCACCAAGAAGACCATTTAAAGACTTGTGTTCTGAAAGTGGGCGTGTGGGTCTTCTCCAAACCAAACCTTGTGTCCAGGAATGACTTATTACCGACATAAATAACTGAACAAGTGATTCACAATGGTGTCTTTACATGTAGTCAACTGTATAATCAATGGCATAAAAAGCCAAAACACCAGCTCTTCTTTGAGTTTGAGTCAGAGAGAGAAGGCCCATGTAAACAGCTGACCCCCCCCCCTCAAAGAAGAAGAAGAAAACAAGACCTCCTTTGGTACGATAACCAATGTTTCTACACTGATAAAAATATTTTGTATCCATACCTCCCTCTTTGTGTGAGGTATGGATGATATCCTGTAAGATTCACAACAATGATTATGAATTCAACTGCAGTCATGGTTGACAGTTGAAACACGTTTGTTTTCCTTTTACTGGGTAAATTGTACAAGGCCTCTTAGAGAAAATGGTGTTTGGGGTACAGGCGAAGGAGAAGGCCTTTGAAAGTCATGTCCTCAGGGCAGTTGACGGAATAGGGACTATAACCATTCAACCAAATATATATTAAAGCTTGATAGAGAAAAACAGAAATAGCATTCACATGCACTCATTTGATTTTCATTTTTAAACAAGCTGCTTTTTCATACTTGTATAATTTATTGCTGGTGCTGATTTGACAAGGATGGGCTGGTTGACAGATCTTTTGATAATGAAGTTTGTTTGCCGTCATTAAACTGAAGATTCCAAGATCTCCAAAACGACTTTATCTTGTAGTTCAGATTTGATTAAGAATTTATCACAACACTCGTCATGAGATTGACTCTTTGTTTTCACATGACACACACATACACACACATTCACAGCAGATGGGATTCTTGTGATGGGCTCCTGTGTTTCCAGGCCCAGATCAGATAGACTCAGATACAAAAAAGGAGCAATGCCAAAATGTGCCGACCAGTATTGTTTTATAACAATGACACCGCAGCTAGCAAACAGACAGAATTCTCCTTACAGCTGCTCTCATAGAAGAATGCAATTATATCTCATGATATTTAATGTTATTTATTTCATATACAGACTGATCCAGTGTGTTATCGCCGCTCAAACTGAGGCATCTTCTGACAAACCAAAATCAGCCAGAGAATGTGAACAAAGAACAAAGGTGATGAGGAGGGGTTAAGATGGGGCTCACAGCACTCCAACTCGTACATTTAAAAGTTAACTGAATTGTATGTTCATGTCACACTGGTCAGAAAGAGAGCTCCTCGTTGTCCTCTGTGGCTGCTATCTCTTCCTGTTGATAAAGAACTCGGTTTGTAAGTGAAGGTGGCTTCAGTAATGGCTTCTTCATCATTAATAAACAAATGGACAGAATACTGAAAGGAGTTCTAAGCTCCCTCATGCACATGTGCACATACACACACGACACCACACTTCCACTGCAGGGAGTGGAGTCAGCCAAGTGGAAGGCATATTAGAAAGAAGGGGATATTGATTGTGGCTGGAGACGGTCTGCGCTTTGCATAGAAAATGGCCGCCATAATCATACCATCTCTGGATAATTAATGTGCAGGCAGTTGGCCTGTCGTTTGTTATCAGTCATTCTGATGCGCTTCAATTTTCAACTACCTCATGCTTCTCTTAGACTCCTAAAGCCCCTCCCTTCACAAGCCACCTCACTCTTCCATGCTCTGTTTTCTGAATCACACACAGGAAGTGTGGTCAACAAGTATCTGATGCTGTCTACACCTGAGGAAAGATATGGCTCAGCCATCATGACTCTGACAGTAGCGAGCCACGGAGCCATTAAAAACTCTCAAAATTCACATTTGTGTTGCATTTATGCCAGAAAATATACCTGCTGTGAGTTGTGTGGCATTTAAGCTGCGATATCACCTGCTGTGGTTTAACATGCTTTTATTTGTTGCTCTAATCTGATGGGGGAAAATGATTTAACCTAGATCTGAATGAGGGGAATGATGAGGACATGAATACGAGTGTGTGCGGTCGGACCCATGTGAATGCCACCCTGACTGTGATGCTACATTAGAGGTAAACAGGCATTCATCGCTGATGAAGCACAATCCTGCATTCTTTATAATTAGCGATACAAGCACGCGTCATTCTGTGGGTGCATTGAGAATGTGAGGTGATGATGAAATAATGTCTCCCACAGGATTAATCTGTCTGTATGGGACCAGATCTCCTTCCTTCCTCAAGTGATTCAAAATGGGTTTAAAAATAGGCAGCTTTACCCCGAGCTGCATTGCAGGGATGCAATGTACGGTCCTAACAGGCCGTGAGATTGCCATTACTTATGCCTGACAAGCCTACCCTCTGATGTTTCCATGCCGGCCTATTTTAACAACATAAGCTGCTGCTGACGCTCCCGCTGCTACTGAGATGCGAATTTCCAAATTGGCTGAAAAAGCTTGTCCCGGGGGTTATAGTGAGGCTCCAAGAATACTTGTGGGCTGTCTAGTCTCCAGCTCAGGATTGATAAAGTCGAAAGCCAAACACTGGCACACAAACACTTCACCTGAGCTTGTTAAATGTAAAATTCCAGTCCAGGCACAGTGACTGTGTCCGTGTTTGACCCACTCACCTTTGTGGTAGAAAAGCTTCTTCATACCATCAGGAAGCCGGGCTTTACGTTCAACGCTGTAGGCATGGCGGGGGCCGTGATCCTCATGGTTATACGTCACGCCGTCTCTCCTGGCGGCTTCTGCTGCCATTTTATCCCGCATCACCCTGGCCCTTTCTGACTCTAACGCGATGGCCTTTTCCAGTAAGGACAGGTTACCCTTGGTCATGTCAAACACTTCCTCCGATCTGTCTGACGTCACGGAGGCTGTATCCTCATCAAAGTCCTGGTGGCGGTTGTGATACTGGTCGCCCTGCGCACAACTTGAGAAGGTCTTGGAGCGTGGGCTCAGCTGTTCCTCCAACTTCATGAGATTGTCCATGTCGGAATAGTTCCTATCGAGGGCCTGTCTGTCCTCCTGGTGATGCTGGAAATCCCCATAGCTGTGATGTTGGGGCTGTTGATTAGCGTCCCCACATGAGAAGTGATTTTGCTGGGATGGTCCATTTCTGTCAGCTGACTTTGTTTCACTTAATTTCCGAGCCAAGTCGAAGCATTGGTTCCGTAGGCACTCTAGACTGCTTAGACACACTTCTTCATCACTGTTTTCCATTTGTCCATTACTGATGGTCTTAACTTGTCCAATGAGTGCTGTTCCGCTGTTGTGGGAGGCGTCACTCTTGCCCCCGTTCTCGCCCATGCCCTCTTCATACTCCCGCCCATCCAAATTGTCCGACAACACTGCGCCGTGGCCTTGGGCCAGGAGTTTGAGGGAGTCCACTGTCTCCCTGACCACATCACTGTCGACGTCTAAACTCAGGTCCCCTCTCTGCGTTTCATCCCCATCCAATTCTTCCTCCTCTTCTTCCTCCTCTTCCTCCTCCTCTTCCTCCTCCTCCTCCTCTTCTTCCTCATCTTCCTCCTCCTCCTCCTCCTCCTCCTCCTCCTCTTCTTCTTCGGCACTGTTAGAGGAGTTGCTGTTCATCTCCGACTCCGTCATGGCACGGTTGGCAGCATCTTCGGCGATCTTGCCCAGGTTAAGCAAAGACTTGGCCACAAGTTCATCATAGTTCTCGTATTCGTCATTGTTGTTGTCGTCCTTCTCTGCCACCAAGCCGCATTTGGCATTGTTGCCGCCACCTCCGCCATTGCCCTCGCGTCCCTCGCCATTGCTCATCAAATCATCCTCTATTGGAAAGAAAGAACAAACATCTTTAATTCAATTTCTGTCATTCTATTTTACTGGTAAATCAGATTTCTGGGCTTGGTCCATCTAAATTGGATAAGGAACTCTTTGTTTCCCCTAATAATTTACTTTGAGAGTCTTAACAGCAGCTTGTGTTCTGAATTGTGAATCAGCACAGGAAGTGAAACACAGGACTTTGGTCTATGGTCTAAAGAAACACAAAGAAAATACATTTCAAGTGAAGAAGATTCTGACAAAACTACTAAAGATTGTTTCAACAGTTAGAAAGAAAGATTTTTTCCTTTTTTTCCTTTCTGATGAAGATGATATCTTGAAAAAAAAAAGTAGTGTTCCACCTGCAACAAAATGAGCCCCTGTCAGCTGCTTTTGAACGTGTGCTTGTGCGGTTCAAGATGTTTAGAATTCGTTTCACTGCCTAATTGATGCTGACGGGCTGCAAAAGGTTACCAAACCTCTCCTGTCAGTAATTTCAAGCACTCTCTCCTGGAGCACTTTTCACATTTCTGCACTGTGCTACCAAACAGCTGACGTCACATGTGCCCCCGCCCCCACCCAAACTGCAGCACCGCTTGTCCTGTGCGTCACTCTGGCTGGGAACAAATGAACGAGGTATTTGCTAAGCATTGAATACAAAGGACATATATAAAACACAATCTCACACAGATAAACAAACACTAAATATGAATATTGTACAACTACACACACAAGCTATGGACTTACAAAACCTTTGTGCACATGTACACCAGCCCCATGCCCCCACTCCAACACACTAGTGCTTCGTGTGAGAACAGAGAGTGCCACGAATGACCAGGCACCCATTTGGACTGAGGAAAGCTTCTTACAGGGACCTCCTGCACCAGCGGTTTAACTTTTGACGGTATGACACATGGCACAGGGAGGCAATTAGAGCAGCAATCAAGGTACACAAAAGGGATGTGGAAGCGAAACAGATTAGAGGAGGGAACAGAGAGACATCTCGCCTTGAATTGCAGTGGTATTAGCTACAGACATGTACATTCCACCAGGAACACCCAGAGCTCCAACAATCCCTCTGTTGGAATCTGCAGTGATCATACACAACTGCTGTCTGGGGGCAAACGTGAAACATGCTAATGATGCACATGGAAAGATTAACTCCCCATATAAATGCTGCAGACCCAGGTAATTCCAGTAAGGCAAACAACATTCTGATTATGGAGGTCAACGATGGGAAGGATTTGAAATCATCGGGAGGAGAGAGCGATGCTCTGTGGCTGGTGAATCCGAACACATTCAGCGACGACCCACAGGAGGAGGGCGCTGACAGGCGGTGGTGAAGGGCGACAGTCTCCGTGTTAAAGCCTCGCCTGTGAGCTGTAATGAACCAGTCAGTGGAGATGTTTATGCATGTCTGCAAGAAAATAGAGGCACGGCTGTTGAGATGCCGCATCAACACTTTGGGTGGGTAGAGCTGTGCGCCAAACACACTTAACACACTCTTCTCTCAGAGCTTCACTGTTAATTGGACTTGAAGGCGCTGTCACGTCCAATTGCGATGCCGGGGAGCAAAGCAGACTCTGCTGGAGAGAAACCTGCCAAATGTGGTGTTGGGCACGTCAAAGGGTGAGTGGGGGGCTGGGCAGGGTACCGGAGAAAACACTAGGCAGGGGATTGTTAAACCCCAGACTTGGTGTTTTTGTACGAGTCCATATGGGAGGGAAGGATGAAAGTGTGTTAATGGTCGACGGCTAGAATACAATTAAACAGGGACATGACGCGATGAATGAAGATTCAGTTCTTCGTGGCCTTTTTTTACAAACTGATCTTGGCTCCAGTTTTAGTATTTAGTATATCTCCTGTCAAAGCTCTGTTAATGATGAAAAGGAAAGAAAGGTGAAACAGTTCAATGGTTAATAATTGCAAAGGAAGGCCTCGCATGGTTTTGCCATCAGTTTCTATCAATTCCTCATAATTAAAACAACAACAACAACAACAACAACAAGAAACAAGCTGATATTGACAATTTTAGCTGGGGAAGGGAAACGGGTACATATGAAGTAAACAAATACAATGTGTGAATGAATTATTGAATGAATAACAGAAACAAAACAATATCAAAGGAATGAGCGATCACAGACATGCTGGAATTCCAGTGTGTTCCTGCACATCTTTCATCTCTTTCCAATGCAGAACAGCATCAGTGTTTGAACATCAGTTCCACTGGCCCCAGACTTTACTCAGCCCATCGCAGACGTGAACAGGAAGCACCGATGTCCGTGTCACTCACCAACAGTCGGTCGTGTTGTTTAAGGAAACATTTACTTCATTTACTGTGAATCACAGTACAACGGGTCTCACCTTGCTCCTCCTCCTCCTCCTCCCCCTCTTCGTAGTCCTCCTCTGCCACTGCTTCCTCCTCCTCCTCCTCCTCCTCCACCCTCTCCTCTTCTTCCTCCTCTTCCTCTTCTTGCTCAACCTCTTCATCTTCGTCATCCTCCTCTTCCTCTGCATCTGCCCTCTCCACCTCTCCGTCCTCATGCTCCATGTGCTCCTCGGTGTAGTCCATGTAACCTTGCACCTCGTCCTCCTCCACCTCCCCCTCGTCCTCCTCCTCCACCGTGCCGTCCTCTTCCTCTTCCTCCCTATCGTCCATCTCCTCTGTTCCGTCGGTCTCGTAGCACTCCTCCATGGTGGAGTTGTCCATGTCATCTAGGTAGGTGCTCCTCTTGGGGGACGTTTCCAGGGTTTGTCTGTCTAGACTCTTCCTCTTCTTGGCCTGTGGGCAGCCATACACACTGCAGAGGAGAGACGAGAGAGCAGCCATTAGCCGTTAGCCTCACCTGCCCACAAACGCCCTCTTGCTGCTACACATCACGGCTGACTCTGTGTCAAAGTACCGTATTTACTCAATGTGGAAACAACACACGACAAAGACAAACAGTCTGTTCATAGAATAACCTCAAGTAAATCATAAATATGTAATTCCAGCGATGGGGTGATGGGGTTTCTGATGCTTTCACACAGATCTGTTCTTGAAGAAGATGGTCTGCAGACACTGGATCTGCCTGGTTCTGACGTGAACTCTGAATTGGACTGAAAGGGGGACAAGACAGCTTGAGGCCTGATTAATTGAATCTTGCAGTGGTACCTTGGATTTTAATATATTCTCCAGCTCTCCTCTCCAGCAGGGGAACAGCTCCTAATCTGATAATCTGTGTATTCGCTCAGGCTATTGATCTCAGGGGCTTAATCCATTTCCGTCATGAAAACTCTCAGAGCCCCGCGCTGCGATATGCCCCCCCCCCCCCCCCCCCCCCCCACCATACACACACACACACACACACAAACACACCCACAGTGGGCAGCATGAGCCTGTGACATTGGAATGTATTTCACCGTTTGTGAATCAGCCTTTGGAGTGAGTTTGGGAGTCCATGTCCACATATCTGGCACGTTTGCCCCCAAACAAGCTGTGTGTTTTTTGGCCATTGAAGAAGCCCCGTGTCCAACTGGTGTGGAGCTAAAAATGTGTTAAGCGCGTTCACTCGGCTGTGAAATGTCCCTGGCTCCTCCAGTAGTTTGTTGACCTCTGGATGTTTTCCTGTGTTGGCTCTACTTAGGGTCAGGAGTCACGTCAATGACGAGACAATGGTTGCTGTTTGCCAAATGTCAGTTGTTTTGTGGAGTTGATGCTTTACTGGTCTGGTGGGATTTATTACTCCAGGAAAAATGTCATTTCTTTGTATGTCTTCTGCCAGTCCATGTTCACACAAAGCAGTGACAACATTTGTTTCACATCTGTGTTGCCCCGTTCCAGTTCTGTAGTAATTCATCAGCTTCGATGGATTCACTGATTCCAGTGGCATCGTGACAAGAAACAGCCCGTCTCATCTGGGGAAATCTTAGTGCCCCCACATAGAAATTAAAGTGAAAATATAAATACAAACCCATTCTTATTCCATGTTGCAGAACTCGCTGCCGACATCTCACCAGACCTCAATCATCACGTAGAAACACATGTTCACAGCGTCGGACAGTAACACAACACCTGTGCAGCCGTCTGCTGATTGGCTACAGTTCCAAGTATGGGGATCGAACTCTGTGGAATTTCTCTCCAGGTACTCCGTCTTCCTCCCCCATCCAACAGCATAGTGAGGTTAACTGGTCACTGTCAATCAGTGTCTATCCGTCATGTGGCCCTGATGAGCTCATGTTCTGTTCAACTTGCTCTTTCCATACACTGATGTCAAATGCCAGAAATGAAGCTGGTGAACACTGGAGCAATTACAGACCCTGTGTCTGTGTGTTTGTGTCCCAAACAGAGGAGGTGTTTGGTCAGTGGGGGGTACACACGGACGTTGATGCTGGATTTTTAAAATACATTTCATTTGACTCTCCTGCATTTAGCGCTCAGACCACATCTTGCTGTTTTCTATCTTGATGATAAAAATGTCGCCCAGGATGACAAGTGAAACTCCCAGTGTGCTGTTTGTCCTCCCCATTGCTGTTTTTCCATGTGCTTCACACCCGACTTTCTCTCTCTCCTTCTCCTCAGACCTCCATCAGTCAGACAGCGTCCGGTCGGCTGGACCAGGGATCCTTAACAGTCCGGCCCCTGGCTCCTCCCCCTCCCCTACAACCAGGGGCCTTCATGTCATTAATCTAAACCCACGTGGAAACTCATTCCCTGCCTGACAACCAGACCTCTCCCCTAGGGCTGCTCAGGGGTCTGTGGGACAGTGAAGGAGGAGTGTGTGTGTGTGTGTGTGTGTGTGTGTGTGTATGCAGCGCATGCTGCAGCAATGTGATCAATAGTGTTTGTGACCAAACACCTCAAAAGCACATTAAAATGCCACTCATCCTGGCCCCTCTGTTTCTGGACCCTCTCCAAATAAATCAAGGGCTGGTCCCAGAAGGTTCCGGCTGCCAAGGCAGGCGACCTGGCAGGAGAGAAGGTGAGGTGAGGGGGGGGCGTAATTGGTGAGCGGTAGAGGAGATGTGGGAATGGTAAATGGACACAGTGCCTCTCCTCACCTTCTCTGTCGTGTCCCTTTCCACGATGGCTGACAGATAATGCGACGATGTTGCAAAAAAAAAAAACAGCTGAAATGCTACAACTGCTTTCCAGAAGAAGTTAATGCAAGAAAAAAAATGCTGGAAGTTTTACTTCTATCTTTTCGAAGGAGTCAAGGGCATTCCAAAGCTCCCTTTTGCGGCTCCAGTTGAAGAGCCCCTCCTCCTCCTTCAATGCTACCACCGCGCATCGTATACAAACATCTTAGGTCTCAGGTGTCCTCCCGCCCCTGAGCTGTCAGCTGGTTGTGACACTGTGAGAGGTGTGTTTGCCCCCACGCTCCTAAGCCCCATGATGACTAAGCCACAGGAAGCCTCCACAGCGCTGCCATCCCACGTTCCCTGGCGCTGTCGCCGTGTGACCTTGGCACCAGAATTCGTCATCGCAGGAACTGCATCCCACGCACTGCGCTTGGCGATTGAAACTGTCGAGGTAAATGTGGTGGGATTCAAATTAAAAATACAACAACTTCTGCAGGTGCTGCATAGAAAAAAGCTACCGGGAGAAAATAGTGAGCCAGTAAAGTTCCCCTTTGCTTTGCCCCCTGGTAGATTCATGAATCCCCCGGGAGGAGTGTGTGGTACAAGAGGTAGCAATCAGAGAGGAAAAGAGCTTCAGACAACGGAAAGACCACTTCATATTTTATGGAGTGGGCATCCACGGCATTGTAGGACGGAACAAATTCTATTACAGGGTGAATAAGAGGTACTTTAATGCAGGAGAAAAAAATGGAAGCGCGACAGAGAGGACCCATTGGTGGAGCTTTAAATACAGCAGGAGAGAGGAGGACTCCAGTTTGGCTAATTTTGGGCGACAGCTGAGTGACTGCTGGAATGCGACAGCGTTCCGTGGCACCTTTATTAGCAGTCATATTAGCGTCTGTTCTCAGCAGGGGCAAAAGCTTTAGCCAGTCATTAGCATCACATGGTATTTGTCTTCCTGACACACAGATGACGCTTCCTCTGCCTCCACTCACTGCTGCTTTCCTCCCTTCCTCTCCCTCTCCCACCCAGCATAACCTCACCTGCTCATGTTCCTTTTCTACATCCACCTTTGTTCACGTCTGTGTGCTCTACTGTTTATGGCATTCTTCTATCTAAACAGTTCCCCTGTCTGCCCTATTCCTCTTATCGACTCCCACAAACCATTGTCGTCTCTCCGCAGACCAAACTCAAGATGCAGGGAATGCACCACCTCTGGTTGTGCCCCCTATCCAGCAGGAGGATCTATAGACACGTGTGACAGAGCACCGTCTCCATGGTGATAGCCTCCAGAAATCCATGAGGGATTTGCCTGCCAGCCAGTGACGAAAAATGGGAGCAAAAGACAGATGCTGAGAGAAAATGATGGGAAGGGACGAAAATACAGGCTGTGTTGGAGCGAGTGACATGGAGGTTTTCAGCCAGTTTGCATGTGTGTATTTATCTCTTTTGTGTGTGTGCAAAATTGGGAGTGATTGCAGTGCATGTGTGTGTGTGTATTTCTCATGATGCAGGGACAAATGAAAATGATGAATTGTGGGTATTCACCAAGCAACTAGCATGTCACCAAATCAATAAGCCTTCAGGTGAGAGCTGAACCTCAGACTCCATTTTAAGGTTGAAATTAAACACGGCGTTGACGTAGGGTTAGGGTTACACATTCAGACGTGATGGGAGAGGTTAGAGCTAGGGAATGCATCATGTCAATCATGGTCCAATACACTGTGTGTGTGTGTGTGTGTGTGTGTGTGTGTGCAGAGATCTAGGGAGAAAGATCATTTCAGAGCTGTCAGACGTCTCCCACTGGCAGGGGAGAACAAAAGACAGTGTCTTGGTGCAGGAGGCTCAGCGCGCGACAGACGGTGCAATTGGGGCGTTTTCTGGTGGCTCTGCTATCATATCAACCACCAAGGCTCTTGACAACACAAACACACACAGATTCAACGTAAAACACGTGAACTACGGGGAATAATCCTGTAAGCGCCTGTGTCTACTTGACTCTAATGATTGTCTGATGTTGTTGTGTATGTTCGTTGGTCCGTGTTTGGAGAGACAACAGACAGAAGATTACTGTACAACACAATGGTTTAGGCAGTGACGCAGTGGGGGGCGGTAGCATGTTGTTCAGCTCACTGGTTCAATGACACTGCTCTTGCCCACTCACTGCACCAGCCCTAACGTTTGCAGCCTGCAGCTAATGAAGCCTGCCTCATCCTCTGTAGAATAGGTGCTAGCACTTCTCCACTCAGTTCGCCTTTCAGCATTTTTGCATTTCCATCAGGGATAGTACCGAGTACCTGCTGCTCTTTGTGGTTCCTCCTCTGGTGAGGGTCATAGCGAGCTGAGCCGATACTAAAATGTGACGTCTAAGGCTGCCGGCCTCTGATTGGTCCCTGAGGACTGAGGGACGTCCCAGGTGCTACCATCAACAGTCAGTAGCGATACAGCAAGCACCTATTGTCCTCGTTTCCTGTTCATTTAACATGGCTGATGTGCTGAAAACACACTGTCGTCAGTTCCAGATGTTTGTGAACGTTCTCACCAGACACACAAAGTGTTGGTCACAGAGATGCACCAGCAGTTGATCTCTGTGACCGTGACCTGCTCCGTCTCTCTTCTCGCTGTTGGTGAAAAAAATCCCCAAACTGAGCACCAGGTTGCCCCCCTCCTCCAGGTCCAACATTGTTTTTGTGTTTGTGTTGCATATATGTGACGTCAACACTCACATGGAGGAGGAACTGAACCGTGGTGAAAAGGACGTGTCTGGAACCAAAGTCAAGTCTGGAGGCGTCAAGCTGCGTTGAGCTGGAGCTGTGTGGTGGAATGTCTGTCTGCCCACTGTACTGTTTGTTTAGTCTTTCTCCATCCTGAGCCCAGGACCAACCATGGAGTTCTACTAAGACACTTGGCTGCAGGTCCTGACACATGATCTGAGCTTCCCCCCTCTCCTTCTCTTTCACTGAACCCTTCTGAGACCCTCAGCTACTCCCCCTTTTCTTTCAAGATCTGCAGACGACCAAACCGATGTGGACGTGGAGGGAACCCCCTCACAGAGCACCTTGCTGACCACCGCCCACTCCCCCCATCTCAGGATCATCGGTGTTGATGACGGTGGATGTAGGGATCAACCAAGTGTCCATTAATGATGGGATGAGGCACATTGTGAACTGCTTAGATCGTGGAATTTGCTGCTAGAAGAGATATATTTATGATATATCATGTAATATATTATTGTTTCCAAGGGCGACATGGTGGGGCAGTGGTTAGCACTGTTGCCTCATAGCAAGAAGGTCCCTGGTTTGCTGAATGGTTGTCTGTCCTTCACATGGCCCTGATGAGCTGGTGACTCCAGCACAATCACAGCCCGTAACAGGAAAGTTTTCAACACAGACGACAAAGATGTACAGTCATCAAATACTGATGTTTACCAACTCCTTGCATTGACTATATTACTGAAATAGGGGATTTTAACTGAACTGGATCAGTCTTGAAAGTCACTTTGCATAATTTGGTCGACGAAGTCGCGAGTAGTAAAGCTCATCAGGCCACAGATTCAGGGGATGTAAATACGCTATCTGTCATCCTGCAGTTAAATTCACTGTGGGATTAGCCAGGTAAGGAGTCTCTCCACCAGCGTAATTACTTCAATCAATCACCACAACATCAGGCACACACACAGTGAAGCCAGCTAGTTAGCTGCCCGCCCAACACACAATCTGTAAAAGGAGTTCCTTTTTCCAGCTTGTCCATTTGTCTGTGTAAGTCACAGAGGAGGCTGTGGCAATATTTGTTCATTTGGAGCAGCACGTTAGATTGTGAGCTGTGTGCAGATGATTCCGTTCATATTTCCGTCTGTTGATCATCGAATCCCCATCAGTATGTTCTAGTACCACTCTACTACTCTCCACCTAAAAGGACGAGGCGTCTCAGTCATACAGCTATGAGGAGACAACGGATGCTGACAACTTGCATTGGTGAACGCATCAACCAGCATTTCACAGATCGGCTGGATTCAAACTGCCCCCCCTGTAACCTTTACTCCTTTAAACAAACTCAGAACAACAAAATGGCCTGATTGTAAACATAACACATTCCAATAAACCAATCAGGTTTTAGTCATATGATGCGTTGACATGACTCATGCTAACATCAATATGATGTTAGCATCATGCTATTGAACGTTGTGATATTAAAACCTGTTTCATTTGCTTTTAGCAAAATAGGGGGAACATGTACTAACTGACTATCTGGGACAGACCCAGAGAGAAAATGAAGAAATAACGACCGAATGAATTTTGTTTTGACTTTGACATTTTCCATCTTGTCCATCAGTCACGTGATCACTGTTGTTTCATGAACATGATGTCAATAACACACGTCCATTGGTTTTTGGTAACGACACTAATCTGCTTTCAGCTTGAGAGGTGACAATATGTTGTCAAATGGACCGACTGAGTCTGACAATAACAGAAACATGTTTCATGGTCAGAATGGTCGAGTCCTTCCTGTGTTGCGTTGCGCGCTGCAGTCGGCGTGGTGTTCATCAGGCTCCGGTAGGGGAGGGGAGCTCTTTGACACTGATGTGATCTAGTTGGCAGCTGCTCTGAGGGTAGGTCTGGCTGAGGGGTTGTGGAGGTTCAGGGGTTAAAGGTCAGGCTCTGTGAAGCCCTGAGCTCGCCCTAAGCAGCTGCCCACCCCCTTCCCCCACCCCCTTTCATGACCATGTCCCCCTGGCACGCTCTGCACTCATAGCACATGATCTCTTATTCCCTTTGATGTCTCTCCTCGGGGAGGTGGCGGAAAAAAAAAACAGGACGAGAAAAAAAGCACAAAACACCACCTGTTTATCTGACGCTGGGAAAGGGGATGCAGACGTGTCGTTATAGGCACAAGAATCAAATATGGGGTAGAAATGACAAAGGGCAAAATACACAAATGACATCAGAGAGGAAAGCCACAGTGAATTGATTTGTTAGCTCGAAATGCCTTCAAGGACAGTAGGACGGACAGTAGGACGGACACAGAGTAGGTCCGTTGCAATGAGCTGTTGTTATTGATTGTCGTTTAAATTGTAACTATAATGATAAAATAATAAGTCAATTCATGAACGGCGGGGCTCCACATGCTGACAGATTGTTCCAGTTCCTTCCAACCTCCACCCACAATGCGTTTCTTGTGATATAAAGCTTCCCCATTAAATATGGAAATTTCCGTTTTGGTGACAGATACTTCACAGAGGGGGGTTGATGGCATTGACTGTGTTTTTTTGGAAGGGGAAGTGGCAGATTTTGATTAATGCGACCTTATCTGGTTCTGCACATGGAGGCAGAGAGGGTTGCTGAGCTTCGTGGGGGCGGATGGCTGCCTGGCTGTTCTCCTTTTCTTTTTCCAAGTCTTCATGTCTGTGCTCCTGCCACTTTCTCTCCCCTTTCTCCCATTTGTTGTGGAAAACTCCCCTCCCTCTCTGTCTGATGTGAGCTTATAGGTTGTTTAATTTAACCCTTATATGACTGATAATTTATCATTATGCTCTCCTCTCCTCTCCTCTTCACCCCTTCAAGTGAGTGAGTGTGTGTGAGCGATGGTGGCGTCAGGCGTGCAAGTGGTGCGGAGAATCAATTGGTTTTCTGTCCCTGTTTTTTCTGATTTCTCCTGTCTTCTTCGACTGCTCTTTGTGCATGATCATGTTAAGTTATTGTTTAAACCTCTCGTGAGTGGTGAGAGAGTTGTTTAGGTAAGTGATTCGGTTCGGTGGTTTGTGGAGGAATGGCGTCCTCCGAGACGCCACCTCTGTCGATCCGGCAGGGAGTGCGGATCGTCCCTCCTGAAGGTAATGTTACCGTGGAGGAGGTTTTGCTGGCTGTAGGCGCTCAGGTAGGACATGACAACCTGTTGGAGAACGAGCTCCGTAGATTCTGTGAGTCTGGGCTGGACCCGAAGCTGAGGCAGCAGGTCTTCATGTTTTTGGATTCTCAGACTCGGGAGGTGTCGTTCATGGTGATGGTTTCTACATGGTGTACGCGGGTTCAGGGCAACTGAGGTGTTTTGAATGTGGGGACGTAGTGCACGAGCGGCAGGCGGCGAATGGTGAACCCACTGGTGATGGAGCCGCGGCTGGCGGTGGGCTGATGATGGTGTAGCTGATATAGCGTTGGTGCCTCGCATGCGGTTGTTGGCGGTTGTGTCGTCAGTCATCTTGACAGAGAGGAGCAAAGTAAGAAGGAGCAACATGTGCAGATGGAGACGGAAAACATGAGATCCTCTCAGGCTGCTGCCACTCAAAGACACTCCCCATCCACAGAGGAGGTAGCCTCAACCTCCTCTGGCAAAGATCACATCAGTGACGATGGGCAGAGCGGGCTTAATAGCCAGGCTTCATGTGGCACAGGATACGACTGAATCAGATGTGTCAAATTTGTCAACTGTGAACTTGCTAAAAAGGGTTGGGTTTGTTGGACGAGAAGAAGTGCTTCCATCTTAAAAAGCACATTACAACGCGGAGGAAAGCAAAAGTTGTTCCCAACGGATCAAAAACATGACATGATCATGCAGCACATGGTGTTTTTCTCTTCTTACTGGTCTCTGCTAGCTTCATACTGCCTGTTCCCCTTCTCTCACCTCTCTATGCAGCACCTCAGATTGGGCTCTCTAAACAATGGTGGGAGGGATACACGGAAAAGAGCTTTAATTTCTGAAATATTCCGTCAGAAAAGTATGGATGTGTTGTTTCTGCAGAAAACACACACCACTTCAGAAGATGAGGTAGATTGGGGAATTTGGTGGGAGGGCTCATGCACCCACAGCCATCGCACTAACTGCGGTACGGGGGTAGCAACTAGTTTTACTTCATCTGCAGTAGTCTTATCTTCCACTGAAGGGGTGAGGGGTCGTTTGCTGATTGTCAGAGTAAAGAGTTCATTTTTTTTTGCTTCATCAACATATATGCTCCAAATTCAGGTCAGGAGAGAGTGGCTTTTTTGCCCTGCTTGGGGAGGAGATTAGTAAACACCAGCAGGATCAGCTGGTTGTTGATGGGGATTTTAACTGAACGCTAGATTTCACTATAAGTGTGGGATAAGTGTGGAGCCCCACCCACAGTCATCTGGAGGTCTTAATAGCATTGTCACACAGCTGGATTTGGTAGACACATGGAAGGTGAAACATCCGCAATCCAGGCAGTACCCATGGGTGCAGGTTAGCAACAATAGGGTGATGGCAGCCAGACTAGACAGGGTCTACATCTCCAGTAGTCTTAACTCCAGACTCATACAGTGCAACATTAGTCCAGTTGGCTTCACTGACCATCATCTTGTTAGCGTAGATATGGTCAGCACGCCTGGTGCACGGGTTAAATTCTGCTGGGCTTTGAATAACAAGCTCCTACGAGATAACTTCTTCTGTAAAAATTTTCAGCATTTTTGGCAACAATGGCAGTGGTGGGAGGTTGGTAAGGCACAGACCAGGGTCTTCTGCCAGCAGTACACTTCCCATTCCACTGCAAAGATTAAAGCTGCAGTGCAGGAGCTTGAGGCTGACATCATGAGGATTGAGGAAGGGCTACGTAGAGACTCTGATGTCAGCGTGGGCCCTCTGCTGCATGAGAAGAGGCTGGAGTTAAGCTCTCCTCTGCAGGAGAGAGTGAAGGGAGCTCTTGTTAGGTCTCGCTTCTTCCAGCTGAACGACATGGATGGTCCGAGTTCCTTTTTCTTCAACCTGACCACCTTGTCTAACAGGCTAAAGGTTTTTATTTCGATAATCGTGGACTCCGATCAGACGTACTGTGTGCCCAACAGGACAACTTTTGATAACATTTTCGTGATTAGAGATGTGATTGATATTTGTAGAATGGTGTGAATGCTAATGCTGGTGTGTGCATGGTGTGTCTTGATCAGGAGAAAGCCTTTGACAGAGTGAATCACTTGTTTTTATTTTCTGACTGAAGGCATTTGGTATTGGTGATGAGTTTTTATCCTGGATAAGTTTACTCTGTGGCACACAGTGCATGGTGAAGATGGAGGCAGGTCTGAGTCGGCCGATCCCTGTACAGCAAGGAATAAGGCAGGGATGCCCTATTTCAGGCCAGCTCTACAGCCTGGCAATTGAGCCTTTGCTGTGCAAAAGACTCAGTGGTCTCTCACTGCCAGGCCTCTCTGTCCTAGACCAGTTTCGGTTCGGTACTGTTTCAGCCTATGCAGACGATGTCAGCATCTTTGTAACAAGCCAGGTAGATGTCCAGTGCTTACAAACCACTTTGTCACTGTCTGAAGGAGCCTCTTCTGTACGGGTGAACCTGACAAAAAGCGAAGCTTTGTTGCTGGGGGTGTGGAGAGGTCATGCAGTGTCCAGCCTGCCTGGGGATCTTCATTGGGGGAAGGGGGGACTTAAAGTGTGGGTGTGTATTTGGGAACAGAGGGTTTTCAGGCAAAAAACTGGGAGGGAATCAAGGAGAAAGTGTGCGTGCGGTTGTCTAAATGGAAATGGTTGCTACCCCAATTGTCATATAGGGGAAGAGTTCTGGTGGCCAACAATGTTCCCTCTAAGCTGCGTGCTTGAGCAATTGCGCAGTGCTTGCACATTCTCAAAATCAGACTCTGTGTGAGCAATGGCTTGAGGAGGGTGAGTACAGCTTTCCCTCTTTGCAAGTCACCCCAGCAGTGGGGAATTGGCAGGAGGGAGGTCAGCTGCTCCCTTTGGTAACTCCTCAACTAGACAGGTTCGATGTGGGCAGGAAGGCAGCCTCAAGGTCCTCAATCAGCACTCCTTGGTGGGACTGAGTGAGTCGAGGCGGACCCAGGTTTTTGGCCTCAAACTGTTCCCAAAAGGCAGCTGGCGGTCCCTGTACAAGCTGCCCATTGAGAAACGGACAGCTGAGCTCCAGTGGAGGGTTGTACATTGTGCAATAGCCACGAACAGATACAGAGCTCACCTGGATCCAAACGTGAGGGAGGGGTGCACATTTTGTAACCAGTCTGAGACACTAGAGCATTTATTTGTTCAGTGTCCTCAGCTGTTAGATCTGTTTGAGGTGTTAGGGAGTTGGTTTCAGGGGCTCGGGGAGGTTTTTTCTGTCCCTTTGTTTATTTTTGGCCCGAAATACAGTGCAAAGAAAAGGTCTGAACACTCAACTTTCTCACAGGCTGCGAAATTGGCCATCTGGCTGACGCGTAAGAACAAGGCTCGGGGTGTGGGGTGTGTCGAGCCGGTCCTGGTCTTAAAGGGTCTGCTCCAGTGTTGCCAACTTAGCGACTTTGTATTTTTAGCTACTTTCTGGACCCCCCTAGCGAGAAAATTAGACAAAAGTGACTAGCAACAAATCTAGCAACTTTTTTTGGTGATCAGAGGCTCCAAGATCGCGGGAGGGGGAAAAAATAATTGCACAGTTTTCTCCCTCTCCCCATTCAGAGAAAGAGACAGAGAGGGGCAGTGGAAGAGAGACACAGGCAGAGAGGGGCGGGGGCGGAACAG